>MU743055.1:154106-180622 GCA_026770625.1 Nicotiana glauca
CCCTTGCCCCCCATGGCTTCCCCCCCCCCCCCGTGTCGGATTATTTCTACCCTTAGGCTTTTAAGGGACCAGTGGCCGTTCGACTCACACCTAGGGTTTTTGGTAACCGTTCTCAGGTCACCCTTTGCCCGTCCGAGTAAGATTTTTCTATTTTCCGGCTAGATACATGGTTTCTAAGCCGGAATGTTTGCATCTCTGGGGTATCTCTCTCTAAAACCCTACCTCACCTCTTGACCCTTCAGATCTACCATAGATATGAGTGTATTTTGAGTTATTTTTGCCGTTTTCTATGATAACCTCTCCGATTTTTCAAAACGTCTTTCCATATTCGAACTAGGGTTCGTAACCCCTTTTCAAAATGCTTGTTCTTCTGATTTTCAATACTATTCAATGATTTCTACCATGTTTAAGCTGTTTACTTAAGTTTTTCCTTTTATCTGATTCATCATGTTGAAAACCCTAATTATTTTTTGTTTAATCCGGGTTCTGAAGCTGTCTTTGCTCACCTGATTTGCATGTGTACCTGTTGCTCATGCATATAATCTAGGTTCGATGATTTTCTACCTCCTCGTGTTCATTAGGGTTATTGATTTTGCTTCTCCCACCTATATTATGTCTACTTTGTTTGATTAACGGAAATTTGTGGTGATTTCTTCTAATCAGTATTATCTTTTAATTAAATCCCTGATCTCCTATGAATTATACCTTTTACTGATTTTCTGTGATGTATATCTTTATTGATTTTCGACCTATAAATCATTCTCTTGCCTTAGTACATGATTGACTATGTTGTTGATTGATTCTTATGCTATTTTCTTAAGTAGAACCTTATGAATTTATCCTCAATCGTTTACCCTACACTTGTTGTATTTGAAGTATGTCCATATTGGTAGTACACTGATTTATTTCCTTATTTTGTTATCTAACTCCTTAACTAACGGAAGTACTTACACTGATTATTACATATTTCCATAATTATTATTGAATTATGATTCTTGCCTTATTTTTTTTTACCTATTTTTCAAACTATATATACATACCCTCTCGTTAACATAGCACACAGACGCATTGTTCAAAACTCTCTCTCACACTCAAACTTTCTGCTCTCTTTCTGTGATTACTTGCTATTGTTCTAAGTTAACCGGCAACAAGCCAAGGCTAACTATTATGCTCTCTTATTCTTCACTTTGTGTTTATTGTATCTCTACTAGTATTTCCTGATTTCCATTCAAGTTCCAAATTCAATATATTTTATTTGCTGCTTTAGGTTATCATGTCTCTGACTTGTTTTTATCTATGGTGCTAATGTTCAATGTGTAATTGACATGTTCATGTAATGGTTTCAGCTAGCATGCTAGTTCTACTCCCTGATAGCCTGTTTCAATATGACTCTATCTTTCTCTGAATATTTGTCTACTTGTTATCCAGTTATGATCACTTACTTTGCAAACTGATTTGTCGCTTTAGATGTTTTTCTGAAATCGATATTTTGTTGATATCACCAGCTATTCCCTAATCCCATAAACCCTCGCTAGGACTGCCATACTCCTGTAATAAACCATGTGTCCCCAAATCCCACTACCCCTGTTTGTGGTTGTTGAACCTGCCTTGGTCCTATGTTCCTTGGTCATATGTGAACCTGTTCTGAGTATTGTGTTTGAACTATTTCTTGTTACTCTACTCTCTTTTCTAAACTGTCTTATTGAACAACACCCCCCCTGTTGTTTTAAAAAAAACTATTTCAAACAAGTTCCTTTTTTTTTCTAAAATTATTTTCCTGCTTAAATCTTTTTCAAGCACTCTCACTCTACTCTTAGACCACTAAGTTCTGCCCCATTTTTGTGTAAGCCTTTCCTTGGGACCCTTGAGCTCCCTCTGAACTTGGACACACAAAAGCTGGACTTTTCACACTGTACTTACTTTGTCTTCGCTATGAAATCTGGGTGTGAGCACTGCCCGGGATCCCTTGAGGTCTTTACTGACACACCCGGAAATGAGAAAGGCTTTGAAACAATCTTGGCATTTGAGGTTCTGGAAATCTGGGCCTGTTTTCAGGCTCTCTATAATGTAACTTCTTATTTTTCTTTTCTACTTATGTAATTCATTTCAATATTGGTCTGTAATAATCTGTTGTAAACGAATATTAGGGTTGGCTAGTGAAACGGGGAGAGTAGTTATATATGTTATCAACATCAATGGGTAGAAATCATGCATACATTTCCTATATGCGCATTATAATCCACGTGTAAGACCAATACATTCAAAGCATGTCATGCATTAGATACCGTGTTCTTAGGTTTACTGTTTCAGTATCTCATTTGACATCATTTTACCACTTAGAAATCCTGCTTTAGGATAAATAAAAGCTTCAACGTAAAACTGTTGCTCCTACACATCTTGAAATCATGCTATAACTTTTTGGGCATTTAGAAATCATGCTTTATGAATTTTGCATATCCTGATATCATTCTACATTTTCATATGTGCATGTTAGATACCCTGTTTTAGGGTCTCAGTCACACCTAGTTAAACTACTAATGCATAAAAAAGAACATAAAACAGTCTCATGTTTGATTATCCTGTTTAAGTGAAACTGGTCACAAACCCAGTATGTCTTTGCAACATTTAGAACAACATGCTTTAGGTAAATAACTTCTAAACAGTTTTAATAATTCTGGTAACTGCTGTATATTATTCTATGCAGGCAAGCCTTAGGTAATCAACTTTAAAATAAAACATGAACCGTGTTTGTAATAATTGTTTTAACTATCAACATTAGGATTTCCTGTCTATGTTATGTAATAAATCTGACTATGTTGTTATCACTTAGATAACATGCTTAGGATCTAAATTTAGACCTTAATTGTGTATTAGTCATGATGTTTGTGTGTACTATGTGTGGTGGTATAACTGAGCCTTTATTTGTCTTCTATGCTCCCCTTTAATTGAAGTCCTATCTGTTATTATGTGTCTATTTAGTATTTTACCTTTAAACTTGAGGGCTGCCTAGAACCCCCTTTTAGGATAGGAGTCCTAAATTTCTCCGAGACTGATGGGAATGGACGGGTAACAGCATGCAATAGGGGTCAAGACCAACCCTCGCTTTAATTACCTTTATGGGGTGGGAAAGGGTAGATATGGATATGATGATCGATACGTTAATACCACATGTATCCCCTATTTGAGGAGTGTCATATCGGGTATTGCATTGATGTGATCCATATTATAAACAAACCTAGGACACCCCCTTACATTCACAAATATAGTTAGATTGTCATTTTTTTCAAAAGTTACCTGTTTATTAACTGTTTTTTTTTTCAAACATCTGTGTACTTAAACTTAAATCCTCTATTATCTGAGCCATACTTGTTTATTTGCTAATTGTACAAATTCACATAAACAGTTTGGCCTGGAACCACACTAGTGGATCCTGAGGCGTGCCTAACACCTTCCCCTTAGGATAATTTCAAGCCCTTAACCTGTCTCTAGTTACCAAACATAGTTATAGATGAACCCTACAGGTGCCTTAATGCACCTTAAATCGTTAGGTGGTGACTCTTCAAAAATGCAAACCCCTTTTTCCAAAAGAAAAGAGTTGTCCCAACCAAAATGTCATAAACCCTATTTCGCGAGAAAAAAAGGGCACGACAATAATTATACTTGATTTGTGATTTAAAAGATATGTGATTTAGTTCAATACTAATTAATAGTCAAGAAATATGAAATAGAAATAAAGATAGAAGTGAATCAAACCAATGTTACTTAGCAACAGTGACCTTGAGACAGTGACCTCGATGTGGCGTAGGGCAGTAAGAACAGTCAAGTATGAAAATCAAAGTAAGAACAATTAAGCTAAGGGACAATTATGATGAACAACAGGCAAAAAGTAGAGAGTTTATTCTTTGCTCAGTAAAAAGATGGTCTTATAAATGATAGGAGTCCTCCTTATATAATGGTGGACCCCTAAATAAGAAATATTTCCATTTACAGTAGAGAATATTCTTGGTACAACTATCTAACCGTCTAGTACTGAATTGTACAATCCTATTCCATTATTTGCGTCATAACTTTGGGGACGTGGTAGGAATCAAACTTGTTCTGGTACAAACCCATAACAGACTATTCCAAGATAGAACACACCCAACCTTCGTATGCATCGTTCTTTGCCTTCGAACTTGGGTCTGGTCCCTTGAGCTCGATCCTGGCCTTAGCCGGACTCAGACTTCGAACGACCTCCAGAATGTATAGATTGAAGGCATTCGATATGGACCGTATACATATAGTCCCCACGTTTCTTAGAGTAAGATGATAAGAAACATTTTTTATCATAATTTCTCGAAGTCTTTAGTGATGAAGTTATTTCTGTGATGCATGCGTTCGAAGTGACCGAAACTTCTCATCGGTCCACTTCCCCAAAACATTGAATGCACAATATTGCTTGGCCACTAGCGCCGCACCGTCGTTGCCCTTCTATAAATATGAGGCGATCCCTCTTAGTAAAGAACTTTACCCTTTCTTTACATCTTCCCTGTATTTATCTCTTTCTCTAATCACCCGTTTCAACCGCCTCTTTAAGAGCCGAAAAATGCCAAGCTCTTGTAAGAAACACAACACCCCTATGCAACCCGCAATCTTTAGCTTACAATCATGGCTAAAACTTCCAAAACGGTCCCGAAAAAGGATAAAACGCCATCCTCTACTTCCTGGATGGCCAAACTGGTGGTGCCACCAACTCTTGAGGAAATCACCCCCGACCCTTGATTTTAGTATTGAACCCCCCCCCCCCTCCCGACGTCCCAGGCCGATGCGAGTACGCATCTCGATACATTAGCCTGATAATGAAAAAGATCATCAAGAATATGAGGAAGGATTGTGCCTGGGGAGATGGGATCGGGATTGAATCTCGAACCTCGAGGAAAGCATTACTACCCACGTGGAGGGTTTTTAAGTGTTTACACTTATCCATCCACATTGGGTCCTCTCGATCCGGTGGTGATTGACTTCTGCAAAACATACGAAGTCACCCTCGGTTAGATTCATCCCTCTTTTGGCATATCATTGTTACATCTCGCATTTTCGTATGTTAAAAGTTTCGTCTTCAGTTAATTGACGTAGTCTTGGGAGTGAGATTATCTTGAGGTTATCATATTTATGCTATTTCTAACAAGCAATAAGTAAGTGTCATAAAGGTTAAAAGGTACATGAATTAAAGAAAACGAGTTTCGTTGAAAGTGGCCAATTTAGGATTAAAAAAAATGGGCCGAGCTATAATATCCGATAATTATTAACTAGTACCATGCAAGGTACCATATGACCACAGTAATATAATGTATAAAGTATATTAAAAATGAGTAGTATTTTTAGGTAATTTGAGATTTTTTTTAATTATATTGATAATTGGTTAATTACCGAGTAACGAGACATTACCTAGTTAATTAATAAATTATGAGATAAGCCTAACCCTCCCCACCCCCCAAGAAAGGTAACGTAGCAACATTAGCTAAACCACATAAAATGACTCTGTCATTCTAAAGATTAGGTGACTAACTAAGAAAACACTTAGAATTTAATAGATAAAGATTCACTGCAATCTTATTCCATTTTCATTTAGACAAAGGAACCAAAAAAAAGGTCCAAAATGTCAAGCAAGGAACGTCCATTCATGGTTCGACGACTTCAAGGAACAGAAGCTTGATTCGTTCAAGACTTCAAGAACATAAGCAAAAATTCAATCCGGTTTTGGGGTTCTAAATGCAATCCACAAAGGTTCCAACGAAAGTTGTTAGAATCGTAGCAACATAAAATTTTGTGGTTCCAAAAGAGTACGATGCAATCTTCAAGAATATTATATGGCGTTTTCCCTACTCTAAGTATGTTAAGGTCATCCCTTCTTTCTTTTTGGCATGCTCCAAGTTATATAGAAGAAACGAGCAAATGCACAGTGTTGATACCCAATTTTTTTCTATATATTTTTATTTACATAAATACCTTTGAAATAGCATATATATGCACATACAAGCTTGCACAAGATTTTATAATTTTTTCTATAATTTTAAGGATTTAAATTAATTTATTTTCTTTCCTTTTATGTATAAAATCCCAATAATTATTTTCCAAATTATTGTTATGATCATTTATTCAATTAATATCTATACTTATGCAAAAATTATGGTTGATATTTTTTATGCTTTTTTATAATTGCATTTGATATTTTTCAAGCTAAATTGCATACAATTGCAATATTAGCCCATTTAACGTATAATTATATTTTATATGTGTAAAATTAGTCCCTATATTTTTAAAATGATAATTACATATTTTAAATCATTTTTGTATAGAAAATTATTTTCTAGAAATTGTTTGTAACTTATTATATATTAAATAGGGAAAATGGCTATTTAAATTATCACTGGATTTGGCATTTCAATTGCACCCCAAATCGGACCCAATCCCAACCCAATTTCTTATTAAATTACCCAACTCAGACCTTACATATACTTACCCAAACCTGAAACCCATCTACCCGATCAAGTCCAGGCCGTTGATCTCCCAAATCAACGTTCCATACCCATTCTTTCCTTTTTTAATCCCTAACACCCCTAACCCTAGCCATTCTTTACAGCCCGCTACCTCTGAATCCTTTCGTCTCCTCTCTTCTCTCAACCTAACCCTAAATCCTTTTCAACCGCCTCCCTTCTCCAACGGCCACTCTTCAACCCCAAGCCTCCAATGGCTCCTCCATTACCTTGCCCATCTTCTCTAAGGCCTTCAAGGGCCTTGGGCCATGCCGAGTTGTATCTAGGGTTGTTGCTTTGGTTGTTCATGGCTTCTCCGGTGTGATTTTGAGCCAAATCACTTTGTAGTTGCTAGGATCTTTGAAGTTTAAAGCAGGTTTTTCCATCTATATTTGGGTTTCTCTTGAAACCCTAATTTTCGTTTGTATCTCTTAGATCTGGGCTATTTTTAAATGATTCAAGTCTATACCTTCTATGTTTTACACTGTTCTTGAACACTTTTCAAAAATCATTGATTTCAAGTTGTTTTACTTTCTTTTTAAAAGTTAGGGTATTCAGAACTTTTTCTACCCTCTATTTAAATCGATTCTCCATGTTTAAACATCTATCCTTTGCATATCTCGACTGATTCTATGTTTCTTCTCCTCTTTCAACTAGTCTATGTTAAAAACCCTGGTCCTTGGTCTTAGCCCTGGGTTCTGAGTCTATATTTGATGATTTGTTCGTCTAATCTATATGCTTGCTTTCTTCTCATGAATCCCTGAGTTTTGTGTGATTTTTACCCTACTATGCCCATTAGGGTTTCTAATTTTTGCTTCTTCCACCTATACTATGTTTATTCTGTCAACTCCTCTTATCAGTACTATGTTCTATATGAATCCCTGATTTTGTGTGATTTTTACCCTACTATGCTATTAGGGGTTTTGATTTTTGCCTCTTCTTGCCTACTGTGTATTTCTTCTGTTTGTTAATAGAAATTTATGGTAATTTTCCCCTAAATCAGTACTATTATCCATCGGAATCCTTGATTCCATGTGATTGATATCCTTCTAATCTCTTGTGATATTCTCTACTGATTTTCAACCTCTAAGTTATTTTTCTTGCCTTACTTTATGGTCGACTATGCTGTCAACTGACTCTTATGTTATTTCCTTAATTGGAATATTATGTGTTTAGCCTTAATTAGATGTCCTATACTTGCACTATGCTGAAATTATTTTCTTGTGTGTTATATTGCAGTCTTATGTAATCTCTTTCCTTATTTGTCTTTATCGTTTAAAATTAACTCCCTTAATTAAGGGAGTACTTTTACTAATTTTATACTAATTGATATCTACTTCCATAGTTACTGCTTGATTTTGATTCTTACCTTATTATTCTACCTAGTTTCGAACTATATATATGCTCTCTCATTAACACGCACAGGATGGACGCTTGGTTCAAAACTATCTCTCATACTTAAAAATTTCTGCTCTCTCTCTTGTGCCACTTGCTACTGCTCTAAGTTAGCCGGCTGCAAGCCAAGGCTAACCATTTGTGTTCTCTTGTTATTTCATTCTGCTCACTATCCTCTTTACTGGTATGTCCTAGTTTCAATTCAAAGTTCCCAACAACAATATAATTTTCTTATTGTTTCAGTTCATCTTGTTTGTAGTTTTCTTCTATTTGTGGTTTTGTTGTGAAACTTGTAGTTGAGGATTACATTATTAGCATGTTATCATGTCTTCTCCTCCCTTGAGATTAGTATATTTCCCCTTATGTGTGTTTCTGAGCTTGTCTTACCAATTATCTCTTACTTGTTATGTGATTGCCATCATGTGTTCCATGAACTACCTATATCCCTATCACCACTGTAAATGGTCTTGTTCTTTGGGTTTGGTTTGGTGAATATGCCTGGTCAGCTTCTTCTAAGTATGACTATACCAATTCCTAGGTCTTTGCTTAATTATATGTCCTATGTATCCCAAACCCCTTAACCCTGTCTGTGGCTGTTGAACTTACTTTGGTCCTGTGAATACTGGCTATGCATGAACCTGCCTCAAGGTGTTGTGTTTGGACTTTGTTAACTACTTTAATATATTTTTCAAACAGTCTATGTTTCTTTACTAAATTACTTTCAAACAGACTGTTGTTTTAATACAATTTTTTACTAAAACCTTTCAACTGGTGTCAATCACTTTCACTCTACTCTTAGTCAATAAGTTCTGCCCCCTCTAGTATGTGTACTGCCTTGGGATCCTATTGAGAACCCTCTGGACTCTAACATACTGAGGCTGGCCGTTCCACACTGCACTTGTTCAATTCTTGGTTACCAAGTCTAGGTGTAAATACTGCTCGGGATCCGTCAGATCCTTAGGGAACTTTGATGCACCTAGACTATGTTATCGTCTATGGAATTGAGGCATATGAGATCATTGAAGTCTTTGGAAAATCTGGGCCTAATTGAAGTCTCCATATAGAATAGCTTCTTGATTTTTTATTTAGTTATGTAATTCATTCATTGGTCTGTAATAACTTGTAAATAGATATTGGGGTATTTAGTGAAAAGGGTCGGTAGATACATGCTTTATAGGGTAATACAGGTAGAAATCATGCTCCTAGGACCTTACTTTTAAATCTTTTTGCTCTACTAAATAGAAATCATGATCATAGGACTTTAAATTTAAATCGTTTTGCTCTACTAAATAGAAATCATAATCATAGGACTTTACTTTTAAATATGTTTGCTTTACTAAATAAAAATCATGCTCCTAGGACTTTATGTTTAATCTGATTGTTTTTCCAATATAAATCATGCCATCTAGGACTTTATGCTTAAATTTTATTGCCCCACCAAGTAGAAATTATGTTTATAATGTTTTACATTCTGTCATGTTTTGAAACCATGTCTATAGGTCCAAAATAATCATGCCATCAATCAGATTAACTTATAGATGTCATGCCTATAGGACTTAATTCAGATTCTGGTACAACGAGTTTTATGTATGTTTCCATGCCTAAAAGCCTTTAAAATCAGTATCGAACATAGATATCATGCTTATAGGGAACCATATTCGAAATTCTTCCTATCAATCGAATTTAGTCTAAATAAATCAACTTAGTCCACACCTATTTCATTTCTGAATTGGTCTTATTAAGTATTAAATATTTTCTGAAACAAGTTCTTTCATACTGCCTCAATATTATTAGATATCATGCCTATAGGTATTAAAGAAGTCTGTTTCAAAACATGCTTTGTTTCTATACAAATGTGCTAATCAGTACTCTGCGTGTAGGAAATCTTTTAGGGCGTTTTCAAAACTGCATCTTTGAAACTGTCTCTATTGCTTAATGTTTTCTGATCCTAACATGCTTCAAAAATCCATAGGCAACTGCTAGGATTATAAATTCTGAGTCTAAAAGAGGTTGTTTGTCCTCTGCATATTCACCTAGATATCCTGCCTTAGGATATTGTCTAATAAAAGACCTCAACTATGCTTGAGTCGTGTTACTTATGTATTTGTTTGCGGAGGAAACTTTGAGACTCTAATTTCTCCCTTTTATGTGCTGAAAGTCCTAAGTATTTCAATTGTCTCCTTAGAATTTTCACCTTTTAAACCTTAGGGGTACGTCTAGAACCGCCTATAGGTATAGGTCCTAACTCCCTCCAGGATCATTAAGAAGGGACGGGTAGCAGCACGTAATAGAAATCATTGACCAAGACTCATTTTACATGACCAATAAGGGGACGGGAAGGGTAGCCATGGGATATGATGACTACGCGCTAATGTCACGTGTAGCCCCTCTATGAGGATGGTTTACCGGACATTGTGTATGGTGATCCTATAGAATACCAACCTAGGAACCCTCCTTTACCAAAATTCTTTTTTTATTTAAAACCTTTGTTTTACAATTTGTCTAAATCGTATTACTTGAATTATATAATGTGATTTACTCGTGACCTATTTGATTCAACTATTTACTTGTAATGGACTAATTTGTGAATACAAATTCGGTCGGGACCCATAGTTGTGGACCAAGAGGAAGTGACTAACACCTTCCCCTCAAGGTTACTTTGAGCCCTTACCCTAATCTCTGGTAATGTATACCAACCCAAGAGTTAATCACACTAGGTGCCCTAACGCACCATATCCGTTAGGTGGAAACTCTTCCAATGCCCAATTCCCAAAAAGGAAATGAGTTGTTACCCCCATAAATATTAAAACCCAGACTTCCCTGTCAAAAGTGGGGAAAACAAGGGGCGCGACAGCATGACGACCCTTCTGGAGATACCTTTAGGCTCTTACCATAAGGAACTTTTCTTTTACAAATTGGTCCAAGAATACATATCCCGTACCCTTCTCCCTTATTTGATTTTAACTGCCTATTTTTAAGCATTTATGATTCTTTATTTCCCTGAAACTGACTTGTCTCTGTGTTTCTTTTTCCTGTAACTTTCTTTCAATTATTTAAATATAGTATTTAATTTTCCCTACGTGAAAATACTTGACTACCTATTATTAATTGCTGCGTAAATCATCCTCCACATCATATTCCACTCATGCGTATCAAAACCTATAGCAATGCTTTAATGAGTGGTTGTGCTCTTCCTATTTACTACCCTTAAATTTGAAAAGGCTTATTTGCGGTAAAATCTGTCGATCAACGGTGCAGTCGACGGTTCCCTGCCTTCCCCCTCGAGTTGTCCGCTTGAGGGTATCAGTCTAAAATCCCATAGAAACCTTACTCTGTTTGAAATTGTGTATCAATCATGGTCAAACCTAGTTGGATCAGTTATGTGGTCCACATAATGATTCTTTAAGATAAGCCTTATCCAAAGTCCATCGGGTTTTCCATAATCCCAATGGACGTAACCACTTTTTGTGCATTAATTTGTAGAACTAAATGCCGATATGTTGATCATAAATGTATAAATAGTCGAGTCCTGTGGAGGGGGGGTAAGGTCTAACCCTTTTGTTTTGCAAAAAATGAGGCACGAGGTCCCCAGATTTGGTATGGTTAGCAATATCCCATCATTGTTGCTAGATAGGTGGGAGGTCCTTTCCTCAAGTGACAAGAAGCATGTGAAAAGGCACCTGGGTAACTTGCCTTTCTTGCTAGATATTGAGCCAAACAACAAATTGATCGAGGCTGCCACTTTATTCTAGGATAGGGAAAGAGCTGCGTTCCATTTTAGTGACATAGAGATGACACCGCTTCAAGAGAAAATAGGAGGACTTGCAGGGCTAACTTGGGATAGTCCCGAGCTATTTGTACCAGAGAACCGTACGGGCAGGGGATTTTTGAAAATGATGGTTTTGAAGAAGAATGGCGACGTAGTGTGCTTGAAGGACTCCGACATACCTTTCGAATACCTGTACGAGAGGTATGGCCATACCAAGTCTTTCCGCATGTACCATGATGAGATCTCCCTCACTTCACTAGGTCACATCCACCACAAAGTGTTTTTATTCATCATGTGCTTTCTAGGACTGATAGTATTCCCAATGAAAGGGGATAAAATCCACACAAGGTTTGCTATGCTCGCTAAGACTCTGATGGAAGGTATTAATGGGCAGACTTATACCATAGTCCCCATGATCATAGCCGACATCTACAGGGCTCTGGAATGCAATCAAAGAGGGGTCAAGCATTTCGAAGGTTTCTATTTGTTGCTGGAGTTGTGGTTGCTGGAGCCTTTCCAAAAGGGTGGAAATTGTTAGTAATTTCTGCGAAGGGCTTGGAATGAACATATTGCCTTCCATTACCCTAAGCAGATGACTTATATTCCAGACAGATTTGCTCAGCCAAAAAGCTCCAAAGAATGGGTAGAGTTCTTCGGCAATCTGACCAAGGAACAGGTGCAATGGATGTTTGAATGGTTCCCCACGGACGTTTTTATTATCAGATGTAGGGACGCTCTGCACTTGGTATTGATCGGGTTAAGAGGGATATACCCATATGTCCCTATGAGAGTTATGAGGTAAGTAGGCAAAAAATAGGTTGTACCAAGGGTTGTTACGATGAGTCACTTCAGGGTAGATTTTCAAGTCGACGATGTCCCTTACAAGTTCCAAGCGCAGCATATGTGGCACTACAAAAACATTGTGTAGAAGAATACCATTGATCCGGACAGATATCATGCAGGGTGCGAGCCTCTATACCCAGCATGGTTAGAGTAAAATCTGAAAGGGGTGGTGACACGAGGGATCGGTTTAGGGAACAAAATCATAGATGAGTAATCTGAAACCCAAATCAAGTAAAATAGGCTACGCAAAAGGGTCCACGACTCTGAGAATGAGCACCGGGAAATACATGAGAGGAATGTGAGGTTGATTAAGGAATAGAAGGAGATGGAAATCACTTTACTTTTAAATATGTTTGCTCTACTAAATAGAAATCATAATCATAGGAATTTACTTTTAAATTTGTTTGCTCTACTAAATAGAAATCATACTCCGTGGACTTTATGTTTAAATCTGAATGTTTTTCCAATAGAAATCATGCCCCCTAGGACTTCATGCTTAAATTTGATTTCCTTACCAAGTAGAAATCATGTTTATAAGGTTTTACATTCTGTGATGTTTAGAAAAAATGCCTATAGGTTCCAAATAATTATGCCTTCAATCAGATTAACTTATAGATGCCATGCCCATAGGACTTAATTCAGATTCTGATACAACGAGTGTTATATATGTTTCCATGCCTGAAAGCCTTTAAAACCAGTATCAAACGTAGATATCATGCCTATAGGAAACCATATTCGAAATATGGCCTGTCAATATAATTTAGTCTAAACAAATAAACTTAGTCCATGCCTAGTTCATTTCTGAATTGGTCTTATTAAGTATTAAGTATTTCCTGAAACAAGTTCTTTCAAACTTCCTCAATCTCATTAGATATCATTCTAATAGGTATTAAAGAAGTCTGTTTCAAAACCTACTTTTTTTATATACAAATGTGCTAATCAGTACTCCGCGTGTAGGCAAGCCTTTAGGGCATTTTCAAAACTGCATCTCTGAAACTGTCTCTATTGCTTAATGTTTTGTTGATCCTAACAGGCTTCAAAAATCCATAGGCAACTGCTAGGGTTATAACTTCTTAGTCTAAAATAGGTTGTCTTCTGCATATTCACCTAGATATCCTGCCTTAGGACATTGTCTAACAAAAGACCTTAACTGTGCTTGAGTCGTGCTGCTTATGTGTTTGTTTGAGGAGGAAACTTTGAGCCACTACTTGCTCCTTTTTATGTTCTGAAAGCCCTAAGTATTTTTATTGTTGCCTTAGAATATTTACCTTTTAAACATTAGGGGTACATCTAGAACCGCCTATAGGTAGAGGTCCTAACTCATTCCAGGACTATTAAGAAGGGACAGGCTGCCGCACGCAATAGAAATCGTTGACCAAACACTCGTTTTGCATGATGAATAAGGGGATGGGAAGGGTAGACATGGTATATGATGACGACACGCTAATGTCATGTGTAGCCGCTTAATTAGGAGTGTTTACCGGACATTTTGTGGGGTGATCCTATAGGATAACCAACCTAGGAACCCTCCTTTACCAAAATTCTTTTTTTTATTTAATACCTTTGTTTTACAATTTTTCTAAATCTTATTACTTGATTTATCTAACGTGCTTGTAATGGACTAATTTGTAATTATAAATTCGGTTGGGACCCACAGTTGTGGACCAAGAGGGATACCTAACACCTTTCCCTCAAGGTTACTTCGAGCCCTTACCCTAATCTCTGGTAATGCAGATCAATCCAAGAGTTAATCACTCTAAGTGGCCTAAAGTATCATAATCCGTTAGGTGACGACTCTTCAAATACCCAATTCCCAAAAAGGAAATAAGTTAGTACCCCCATAAATGACGAAAGCCGGACTTCCCCGTCAAAAGAGGGGAAAAAAGGGGGCGCGACACATAGTTTTCATAAATGACTTTATTCATAGTAATACAAGTGGTTTCTGTGATCTTGAATCCCCATGTCACATTTTATTATATCTTCTATTTATAGGTCTCAGAATAATATGCAGTTGAAAAAGTTTATCTGGAAGGAATATTGAGATTATTACATATTTCCATGCATTTTATTTATTTATACATGTACATTGACCAATTACCAGATGGTTATATATATATGTGTGTGTGTGTGTGTGTGTATGTGTGTATGTGAGATATGGAAAAAAGTTTACGGTGTTATATACGCACCACCACCTGATCAGGTGGTATATGTTGATGAGTTTCCCACAGTGGCCGAGATGATATGATGGGATACCCTCAGTGGCTTGATGATATTATGTACACATATACCCATGGATGACACGACATTTATATACACGTGCATAACATTATAAATGTTTCAGAATTTACATAGTTATTCAGATTTATGGATGTATTTCTTTGTTCCATGTTTTGTCTATGCCTTTTGCGTACATATTTTCATGCCTTACATGCTCAGTACATTTTTCGTACTGATTCCCTATTTCACTAGGCCTGCATTTCATGCCCGTAGGTGCAGGTAGGAAAGTTGACGGTCCCCCTTTTTAGGATCCTTTATCAGCAAGAATTGCCGTGCTCTACTTAACTCGGAGTTGCTTTTGATTTTGGTATGATATGTTTGTGTATATATGGGTATGTCATGGCTCAATCCCGTCTTTGTACTGTTATATTTCTATTAGAGGACTGTAGACAATATGTCTAGTTGGATCGTATGTGGCCTTGCCGGCTTCCAGTTTCGAGGTACATAGTTGTCTATAGCAGCCTTGTCGGCTCGCCCTATGTATGTTGCACGTATATGTCTGTATGCATTTTTGGGAAGGTTTCCTTCATGTATATTATTCTCGTAATTCAGCAGATATTATTCAGGTTTATATCTTAGACGCATGTTTAAGGATGTTTGACAGGTAGGACCAGAGCACCTGTCGTGGCCCATCGGTTTGGTTCGTGACAAAAGTGATATCAAAGCAGTTCTGCCCTAGGGTTGTCTACAGACCGTGTCTAGTAGAGTCTTGTTTATAGGTGTGTTGTGCACCAAACTTATAGACAGGAGGCTACAGGACATATAGGATGTTATCCTCGCTTCTTATCTTAGATCATGCGATATAATAGTTCATGTTCTTAATGATATGTTACATTTTCAGTGATGCCTCCGAAGACTAATGCCACCCAAAAGGGAAATTCCGTGGCTTGTGAGACTACTAGTCGAGCGCCATGAGTTACCAGGGCTCGGGAAGAGTCTTACAGTGAGATTTCATCTCAAACTTCACATACCCCACCCTTTCCAGAAGAGTTCCGAGGGGCACCAGCTCCAGTGCCTGCCCCTGTACATCCAGCTCCTCAGCTAGATGCACCAGTCAAGAGATGAGAGATTCTATTCAGTTATTAACTCGATTATTAGCCGCGCAGTCTCGACATCAAGAAGTAGGTATCGATTATGCAGATAGGTCCGCTAGTGCGAGGGTTTGTGACTTCATTAATTTAGACCCTCCGGTATACACTGGGGCAGATCCAAATAAGGACCCTCAGGTATTTATTGATAAAGTACAGAGGATGTTAACGATAATGAAGGCCACTGCCACTGAGTCAATGGAGCTAGCTCCCTATAGACTCCGAGATATTACAGTTAATTGATACAAGCCTTGGGAATTGTCCAGAGGTGAGGATGCCCCTCCAGCAGTATGGTAAGATTTTACAAAAGCTTTTCTTCGTCATTATCTTCCACCAGAGCTTAGACTGTCCAGAGCTTAGAAAGGTAGGGTAACATGAGTGTTCGGGAGTATAGCCTTCAATTTGATTCGTTGGCTAGGTATGCTCCCACTATTGTTTATAAGATGGAGGATTGGAAGTACAAGTTAGTAATGAGATTAGAGCCTCACTTGCTTAATGATTGTATGTCGGTCTCACTTTAGCCAGACATGGATATTTCTCATATTCTGGTATACGCTCATGGTATAGAGGAGCGTAAGCAGAAACAGAGGGCCGATCGTGAGCATGATAGGGCTCAGAATAAGAGAGCAAGGTCTTCGGGTCCTTTTGGTGAGTTTCAAGGTGGTCAGAGGCAGTAGTACCCGAGGTATCCATCTCAGTTTGTTAGTGCGCCCCCTTAGTTTGGCGGTAAGAGATTTGATTATTCCATATATTCATGGTTTGGTCAGAATTTCAGGGCCTCAGGTTCTCAGTATAAGGGTGAGTCAAGTCAGATGAAGCCGTCCTTGCCACAATGTGCTCAATGTGGTAAGCAGCATACTGGGTAGTGCCGTATGGGATTAGGTATTTATTTTACTTGTGGTTATACGGGCCACGTTTTGAGGGATTGTCCGATGAGGTTATGCAAGCATAGCTCAGCCAACGGGATCTATAGCTACTTTGTCATCATCAGTACTACCCCTGGGCAAGGTCCACAAGCACCAATGAGTCGTGGTAGAGGTAGAGGCGGAGCATCTAGCTTAAGCAATCCTCAGAACCGCATTTCGACCTTGGCAGGACGACATGATCAAGAGTCGTCGCCTGATGTTGTTACAGGTATATTATCAGTCTCCTCATATGAATTTGTTAAACCTTTTGAGGTGTCTACACCTATTGGGGAGTCAGTGATAGCGAAGCGAGTATATAGGGGTTGTATAGGATTGTTTGGCTTCTTGTCATGCCAAAGTTGATTGTAGGTTAAAAATAGTCCGATTTCAATGTCCAGGGGAGACTCTTTTGGAGTGGAAAGGTAATACGGCGTCGTCGAGAGGTAGATTTATTTCATATCTCAAGGCAAGGAAGATGATCAGTAAGGTATGTATTTATCACTTAGTTCGGGTTCAGGATATGGAAGTAGAGTCACCAACCATTCAGTCCATCCCAATGGTTAATGAGTTTCCCAATGTTTTTCTCGATGAATTTTCGAGTCTTCCGCCAGAGCGAGAAATTGAGTTTGCTATTTACCTACTACGAGATACTCATGTAATATCTTTTCCTCCCTAGAATGTCCCCCACAGAGTTGGAAGAGTTGAAGGAACAACTAAAGGACCTTCTTGAAAAAGGCTTTATCAGACCTAGTACATCACCGTGGGAGTGCCTGTGTTATTTGTAAGGAAGAAAGAATGTTTATTACGGATGTGTATTTATTATAGAGAGTTGAATACGGTAACAATCAAGAATAAGTACCCGCTCCCGAGGATTGATGATTTATTTGATCAGTTGCAAGGTGCCAAGTGTTTTTCAAAAATAGACTTGAGGTTCGGGCACAGTTAAGGATGAAAATATTCTGAAGACAACATTCAAGATCAGATACGGGTGCTTTGAGTTTCATAGTATGTCGTTCGGTTTGACCAATGCCCTGACAGTATTCATGGATTTGATGAACCATGTGTTCAGGCCCTTTTTGGATCTGTTCGTAATTGTATTTATCGATGATATTTTGGTATATTCTCATTCAGAGGCTGAACAAGTAGATCATTTACATATTATGCTCCGAACTCTACAAAAAGAGAAGTTTTATGCAAAATTCTCTAAATGTGAATTCTGGTTGAACTCTGTAGCTTTCCTTGGGCATATCATTTCAAAAGAAGGAATCCGGGTGGATACAAAAAAAATTGAGGTGGTAAAGACTTGGCCTAGACCCACAACATCGATGGAGGTTCGTAGCTTTCTCGATTTGGTAGGTTATTACAGGAGATTTGTAGAGGGATTTTTTTCGCTTTCAACACCTTTGACAAAGTTGAATTAAAAGGGAGCAAAATTTCAATGGACTGACGCTTGGGAATGGAGTTTCCAGGCATTAAAAGACAGATTAACTACAGTACTGGTTCTAACGCTCCCAGAAGGGACCAATGGTTATGTGATCTATTGTGACGCTTCAGGCATTGGATTGGGTTGTGTGTTTATGTAGCATGGTGGTTGTATCTTATGCTTCTAGACAACTAAGAAAGCACGAGAAGAACTACCCGACCCACGATTTAGAGCTAGCCGTGGTAATTCATGCACTAAAGATGTGGAGGCACTACTTGTATGGCATTCATGTTGATATTTATACGGATCACAAGAGCCTCCAGTATATCTTCAAGCAAAAGGAATTAAATTTATGTTAAAGGAGAGCTACTTAAAGACTATGACATTGATATTTTATACCATCCGGGGAAGGCAAACATAATAGCCGACGCCCTCAGCCGTAGATCTATGGGTAGCTTGTCATATTTATAGCCAGAAAAGAGGGGAATAGCCCATGAGGTTCATCAGCTAGCTAGTCTTGGAGTTCAGTTACTGGACTGAGGTGATATGGGAATTACTATTCAGGATATGGAAACATCCTCTTTAGTAACTGAAGTAAAGGAATACCAATGTGAGGATCATGTGCCAGTTCATTATAGGGATACCACACCTTAGAAGGAGAAGACACCGTTTAAAATTACAGAAAATGAGGTCCTTAGATATGGAGAATGATTATTTATCCCTAATGTTGCAGGGGTGTGTCGTCAGGTTATTGGAGAAACTCGCTACTCTCGTTATTCTGTCCATCCAGGAACGAAAAATATGTATCATAATATCTGGAAAGTGTATTGGTGGGACAGAATGAAAAAGGATATAGCGAAGTTTGTTGCTCAGTGTCCTAACTATCAGCAGGTTAAGATTGAGCATCAAAAACTCGGTGGATTATTGTAGGCTATGGATATTCTGACTAGGAAATGGGAAGTAATCAATATAGATTTCATCGTAGGATTACCTCGTACCCAACATAAGTTCAACTCGATATAGGTGATTGTTGATAGGCTTACAAAGTTATCCCATTTTTCGCCCATTAGGACTACATATTCGGCATAGGATTATGCACGGCTTTATATTAGGAAGATGGTACGACTGCATGGTGTCCCTGTATCTATTATCTCGGATAGAGTAGTATTTTTAGGTAATTTGAGATAATTCTTAATTATATGGGTTATTGGTTAATTGCCGAATAACGGAACATTACCTAGTTAATTAATGAGTTATGAGATAATCCTAAATCCCTGCTCCCCAAGAAATGTAATGTGGCAGCATTAGCTAAACCACATAAAATGACTCTTAGTCATTCTAAAGATTAGGTGACTAACCAATAAAAAACTTAGAATTTAATATAGAAAGATTCACTACAATCTTATTCCATTTTCATTTAGACAAAGGAACCACAAAAAAGGTCCAAAATCTTAAAGCAAGGAATGTACTTTCCTGGTTCCAAGACTTCAAGGAACAGAAGCTTGATTCAAGACTTCAAGGACCAGAAGCTTGATTCATTCGAGACTTCAAGGAACAGAAGCTTGATTTGTTCAAGACTTCAAGAACAGAAGAAAAAATTCAATTCGATTTTTGGGATTCTAAATTTAATCCATGAAGGTTTCCAACGAAAATTGATAGAATCATAGAAACAAAAAATTTTGCGGTTCCAAAAGAGTACGGTGCAATCTTCAAGAATATTGTACTGATTTTTTCCTAGTCCAGGTATGTTAAGACCATCACTTCTTTCTTTTTGGTATGGTCCAAGTTATACAGAAGAAACAAGCAAACGCACATTTTTCATAAACGACTCTATTCATAGAAATACTAGGGGTCTCTGTGTTCTTGATTCCCATGACATATTATTATATCTTATATAGGCCTCAGAATAATACGTAGTTGAAAAAGTTTATCCGAAAGGAATATTGAGATTATTACATATTTTTCATGCATTTCATTTATTTATACATATACATTGACCTATGACCAGATGACATTATATACGTGTATTTATATATATATATATATATATATATATATATATATATATATATATGAGTATAGGAAAAAGGTTACGGCGTTATATACACACCACCACCTGATCAGTTGGTATATGTTGATGATGTTGCCCATAGTCGCCGAGATGATATGATGGGATGCCCTTAGTGTCTTGATGATGTTATATACACCTATACCCATGCATGATACGACAATTATATACACATGCATAACATTATAAATATTTCAGAATTTACTAAGTGATTCAGATTTATAAATGGATTTCTTTATTCCATGTTTCGTATATGATGGGATGCCCTTAGTGTCTTGATGATGTTATATACACATATACCCATGCATAATACGACAATTATATACACATGCATAACATTATAAATATTTTAGAATTTACTAAGTGATTCAGATTTACAAATGGATTTCTTTATTCCATGTTTCGTCTATGCCTTTTATGTACAGATTTTCATGTCTTACATACTCTATATTTTTCGTACTGATGCCCTATTTTATGGGGCCTGCATTTTATGCCAGCTGGTGCAGGTGGGCAAGATGACGGTCCCCCCTCTTAGGATCCTTGATCAGAGAGAATATCATGCTCCACTTAACCCAGAGCTGCTTTTGATTTTGGTACGACAGATTTGTATATATATGGGTATGACGTGACTCAGTCCTATCTTTGTACAATGATATTTCTAGAGGTCTGTAGACAATATATCTAGTTGGATAGTATGTGGCATTGCTGGCTTCCAATTTTAAGGTACATAGCTGTCTATAGCAGCCTTGTCGGCTCGCCCTACATGTGTTCCACGTATATGTACGTATGCCTTTTTGGGCAGGTTTCCTTCATGTATATTATTCTCATAATTCAAGAGATGTTATTCAGATTTATATATTTGTTGCATGCTTAGGGGTGTTTGACAGGTAGGCGGCACCCATCGCGGCCCATCGGTTTGGGTCTTGAGTCGTGACAATCGTGATCATGCTGTGCTTCTTTTTTGAAAAGGTCGAGGGCTAGAATTCACCCTCAGTCACCTGATTCGACTGTTTTGGCCCCAGCTATTTCGAGGGAACATCAACTTGCAATGTCGAACAACGAAGGCCATCTTTGCCAGTACTGACGAAACCAAAGATTAAGGTTGGATGAGCCGGTTCGTCAGAGAAAGAACTTCGGATGTCATCCCCGGGGACAAGATGTCGTTCCCAGAGAGGTGGAACTTTAATTGTAAGTTAAGTTCTTTTCCCCGGTATCTATTTATGTTCTGCTTCGTTATCTCATAATACCTTTTCCTTTCTTTTGGCAGCCATTGCCTGGGCGCCCCTCGCGGTGCCTGGCGTCGAGGACTAGGTCTAAAAACTAGCTGTCACCTCTTCCTACGACAAGCGCAAGTGGCGTGAATCATCAAAGGGCCAGTGGGAGGCTAAGAACCATGGTAAGTTCTTTTCCCAAGTTTCAAATACTTTTCATGTACTGGTGTCAGTTTACTCATTTTTACTTATGTAGGCCTTGGAGATACATCTGAGAAGAGGTCGGCCCCGCCAAGGGAAAAAATCAAGCCTTCGGTTACAAAATAAGAGAGGGATAATAAAAGGAAGAGGGTTTCGAAGCTTGAAGACCTTGAAGATAATAAAACCCCTACTCAAAGGCTGAAAAACAATTTGCTCAAACGGGCGTAGATTCAGCTCATGATTCCCCGAATGATGAGGAAAATTATGGTGAAGTCGATGTTGGTGCCTCGAGCCAGGAAACCCATTGAGGCCTCCAAGCCCTACATCCTAAAGACCTCATCTTATGGTGTGGGAACTTCAAAAAAAGATGCGGGCAAGGCCCCCATGTACCCGGAGGTTGAGGTCGTCCCTCCATCTTCAACAACTATATCAGGGGGGCAAATGCTGAGACCCCCGAAGCTAATGAGAATGCCTGAGTGAAGAGCTTGGGAACGCGACAACAGGTCACTCCCTTTCTTTGCCAACTTATTCTGTGGGGGAAATAGAGGAATCCAACGATTTACGTATGCTTGATCCGAGAAAAGTCCTCGAGGAAGATCACTTTCAGGGTTGCTATTCTAGGATTGAGGATGCCTATGACCTTAACGATGCATCCGCCATCTTCGAAGAGGCTCAAAATCTCCTCTCCCGGGTAAGCGCTTACTTTTATTATTGTAATTTTCTTTTTCCTTTCTTTTCTATAGACAGATATATCTCCATTACACATATAGGACATCGTAAAGTTTAGAGCTGAGCTGAGCCAATATGAGGCCGAGCTCAAGAAAGTTTTAGGAGAAGAGAAGGCCCTTAGTCTCTTCTGTAGCCAAAAGGAAGAGGAGATTAAGGATCTCCGGACCATGTTGGCCAAAGCTCAAAAAAGCGAGTCCAAGCTAGATGAGAAGGTAACTGTCATTTTAATAGGGTACGACCTTCTTGGACCTACTTCGGAGGCTAACACTTTGATATGTCAACTGCATCAAAAGTTAAAGATGATTGGGCAGCTCAGGAGTGAGGTTGATCAAGTTAAAGCTAATTATCATCAGTGGAAGAAGAACATGGATCAACTTGCTGCCGATAAAGAAGTTGTTACGCCACAGCTGGTCTCAGCCGAAACCCAGCTCCGAGGCACTGAAATGAAGGGTCTGGCTCAGGCTAAGAAGATTGAGGAGTTGGAAACTGAGCTTTCTAGAGCCCGGGCTAAAACTGTACAGGCCAAGGCTGAAACTGTACAGGCTAAGGCTGAAGCTGAGAAGACGAAGGCTTTGGCTGATAAATCTATTGCCATGTACTTAAGAGATGTTGTGGTCGTTTAAGCTAAGTTGAGGGAGAACTCTGACCAGGGAAAGCGAAGCATGATTTGGCTAAGTGCCAAGTTCGGAGGGAGATTTTTAAAGAAAATCATGCTCGGGGGTTCAATCTCGCCAAGGAGATAGTCGATGCAAAGGCGCGAGAAACTGACGCCAGATTTCTTATCTCTTATGATTATGAGGACGTAGTGAGTGGCTCCAAGGACGAAGAAAGTGAAGAAGATGTTTCCGAGAGAGAGGAGGCTACCGATAATAGAGCTAATGAAGGTGCAAGTTCTGAAGATGGAGCTTCCATAGGTGTGACCCTATAAATAGATTAGGTTTACATTTTCTTTTTTGTGCAAGGGCCCTTTGCGGGCGTTGTAATTATGTTTTGTAAAACACCCTCCATGAATATAAAGTGTCTTTTCACTCTATCTTTAACTTGTGTTCAATTTTATTTTGTTTACATTTGTGGCAGACTTCGATAATTCAAACAATCAGTCCCAGTATATATTCAGACTTAGAACATAATAAAGCCTTAGGTTTTTATTGATCGATATAATACCCCTTATGTTTTTGTTCATCATCAAGTAAAGTCTAAATCAATTCGATATGAGCTTGGAATAACGGGACCTTTGAGTCCGAGTTTAATGAGAGCGAGGTCTTGAACTTTATATGGTTTGGACCTTAAGCTCTTTTAAGTCGTCCCTTAGGCTCTTTAAGTCGTCCCTTAGGCTCTTTAGGATGGCCCTTAGGCTCTTTAGGTTGGGACGATTTGGCCTTTAATGTGGCTATATTTTTTCCCTCTTTTCGGCTAAAAGACTTAGTAAAAATTTTATATGCCTTAGCATGTGTTTTTTTGTACCCGTTTGGGTTTTTCGGAGGTTCGACGTATCGAAACCTTATTATTAGTTTTTTTGTGCAAACATAATTTAATACCTCTTGAGGTATTTCCGAAGGACAACGTTATCAAAGCCATTAGACTATTCGAGTGTTGAATTTATCGAGGCCCTCAGATTTTTGGGGGGCTGAATTTATCGAAGCCCTTTATATTTTGCCTTTGCCGAGGGTAGCCTGATTTAACCAGTTTTTACAAACTATTTGAAGGCCCTTAATTTATAGAGGAAATCGTACGTCTCCGAGCCACATTATTTTGGTTGTATCCTTTATATGACCGTAGCCTTCAGGTATGTCACTTAGACTGGTTTCCCGATAACTTTTCGAACTTGTTCAAAAAGTTAGTCCCCGAGTATATTGGCCTTGGCCTTTATTTTGAGGGGGTGCCATTTTGAGGTCTTATAAGTCTTAGTTTTTGATGACTCGAATGTTTAGACTGTCGATGACAGTCCCTGAGTACTCGGGGGTGCTTTTATGCTTTGGCTCTTAAACCATTTCCCGTAGGATAATAAGTGTAGAGTTCGTATGATAGTAGGCTTCTTCGAGACATAAAGTGTTTTTGATATCAACAAAATTCTTCTTTAAATAATTGATACATATGTACATGCTTTGCCGCCGGGGCTTAACTATTCTATATGGACACGGTTCATCTGACCGTTTGGCCTATTACAAAGTTTTCATATCGAGGCCCTCTTAGGCGTGAAGTATTTTCCTTGAAACTATAATCCTCGAGGGTGATGCCTCCCAGTATTCAAGGTTGATTGAAGAGAAGCCTTGGATACTGTTGAGTTCTCCTTAGGTAGCACATACTTGTTGACTCGTTAAAAACCTTGCTGGTAAAACCCTTTGGGACAAAATCCGATCTAAGGGATAAGGAGTGAAACGCATGCTTTAAAACCTAAGGCCTTCGTGTAAAAACATGATGCCTTTGATATCGTATCCCCTCGATCAAAAACCTGCAATGAGTTAGTTTTAAAATCAAACGGACAAAAAGGATAAAGTCGTACCTTAGCAGTAGTATCGTTTGAGCAATGATATGTTCCAATTGTTTGGCACTTGTTAGCCTTCTATCTTGCTGAGTTTGTAAGATCCTTTACCGATAACTCGAGGACTCGGTACAATCCTTCCCAATTCGGGCCCAGTTTTCCTTCACTCGAGTCTCAAGCATTGGGGGTGACTTTTTATAGACCTAAGTTCGCAATTCCAAAATGTCAAAGGTTGATTCTTCTATTGTAGTATCTTTCGATCCTTTTCTTTTGTGCGGCTATCTGGACGAGCGCTACTTCTCACTTTTCATCTAATAACTCGAGGCTAGCATTCATGGCCTCATAATTTGACTCCTCCGATGTATGTCGAAACCTGGCACTGGGCTCTCCAACCTCGACGGTGATAAGGTCCTCCGAGCCATATACTAGAGAAAATGGGGTGGCCCCCGTACTAGACTTTGATGTGGTACGATATGCGCAAAGGAACTCGGGTAAAACCTCTCTTCATTACCTTTTTGCATTGTCCATTCTTTTCTTCAAGTTCTGAATGATAATTTTATTTGTTGACGTGGCCTGTACATTTCCGGTTAAGTAGCATGGTGTTGATAAAATCCTCTTTATTATATGCGCTTAAAGGAATTCCATTACCTGGCTACCGATAAATTGCTTTCTGTTGTCACACACAATCTCGGCGGGTATCCCAAATCGATATATGATGTGGTCCCATATAGAGTCAATGACTTCTTTTTCTCAGAACTTCCCAAAGGCCTCCTCTTCCACCCACTTAACTAAATAATCAGTCATAAATAGGATAAATTTAGCTTTTCTGGGGCCATTGGTAGAGGGCCGACTATATCCATTCCCCATTTCATGAAAGGCCACGGGGATAAGACCGAATGAAGTTGTTCTCCAGTTTGATGTATCATTAGTGCAAATGACGCTTCTCACATTTTCTGACAAATTTCTTAGTATCCTTTTCCATGCTATCCGAGTAGTAACCTGCTTTGATAACTTTGCGAACAAAAGACTCGGCCCCGGAGTGATTCCCACAAGTGCCTTCGTGGATTTCTCGAAGGATATAATCGGCATCTCTTGGCCCCAAACTGCACACCCCAAACAGAGTGACATGACCAGCGCCCGACCGGGTAGCCAGAGTCAAGCGGACCTGGGTGCCTTTCCTATCCCACGTGTTACCCCGTATTTTCATTTTTTTTCATTAACCAAGGAACTAAACATTTTATAATTGAAATCACCTTTTTCAAAACATACACAACATATTCGGTTACTTAACGAAGTTTAAAACATACATCGCCCCACATACAATTACTTAAGTTCACAACCCACATTTACTGTCTACGGAGCCTCTAAAGATACAACAGGATAATACAGTATTTGCCGGTAACAAGGCTCCGGCTATACCTTACACAAAATCAAAATAAGACTCCGGAGTAGAAGCGACATGAGCCACGCAGGGCCCCGAGAGGAAAGGGGCTCACCAATACGGCTAATGGAAGATGAAGGAGTGCTACTGCATGTGAACTAGGGTACCTGATATAGATCCACCTACAATCATAACACGAATGTAGCCCCCCCCCCCCCCCCCCCCCCCC
>MU743055.1:183373-233732 GCA_026770625.1 Nicotiana glauca
GCTGGAATACCTGCTGCGGATCCACCTACAATCATAACACGAATGTAGCGCCCCCGGCAAAAGGGACATCAGTACATTTGAATTGTACATGTATGTATAAACAAACTTTGCCCTAAGCAAACTCAAACCATACACAAGTAGCAAGTAATAATGGAATCAACAATCAATACACATGAAGGAAAACAATCAAGCCAAACAAGTTTACAATCTCTCCATTTCCCTTTCAACATTTTTCACATCAAGGAATTCACAACTTTCTCATATTTTCATTTCAATAGTGATTTTTATCACTTTCCACCCTTATTACCTCGGCCACCCTTATCGCCCCAACCCACAACTTATCATTTTGTGTTACGGCACGCAACCTGATCCCACCGTACAGTTACAATTCACAAAGATCAACAACAACACTTCTTAAGAAATAACTACAACAACTTACAAGTATTTCCATAACCATCAACACTATTTCCATCATATTCAACAACTCATATGCGTTTTACTCTACAACGAGGATTGCCACAATAAGCCATAGATGTTGTTACTACAGTTATTCCAGTTGCATCATTTATGATTTCTTCTGTCATTTGTTCCTCGGCTCTTACCACATAACACAATCACAATCATACCAATCACACAAATTCCAGAAATAATCCGCGTAGATATCACATACCAAACATTCGTACACCAAACAAGGCTACTTTACAAAGGTCAAAGTTAGCCATACATACCTGGAGCTGAATTCCCTTTTAATTTCTATTTCCAACTTCACCAAAAAGCCTAGAAACATCAATCTAGTGCACAAATATATACACATGACTTAGAATTGGGGTTCACAATTGCTACTCAAACTTATTTCGGTTAACAACCCTTCTTTTGCAAACCTCTATCTCTACCCAGTTTCCCTTTGCTAGGTTTTAGGTTTTAAGAAGGCATGCATGTACAATTTCAACCATTATTTTCAACAATCAATGCATGAGACTCCCCCCTAGTTTAAACCTAAAAATTAATGAAAAGGTTTCGGAGTCTTACCTGCAGGGATGGGGATGAAGACGCTCACTTGAAATTTTCTGACCTGGATCATTTTTAAGAGATTAGTTGTGAAGAAGATGACTTCCTCTCTCAAGAATCATCCTCTCTCTCTCTCTCTCTCTTATTTTGCTCAGTAAAGTGATTAAAAAGAGGGGTTGGGGTGTTTTATTAAAAAGGGGGTCGGTTTCAAAGTTTAGAAAATTTTGAGTCCGAGTCAGGTCTGCGGTCGCATTCTGTGATCGCAGGTACGAAATGCGGTCCGCATAATGGACCGCAAAATGTGTTCCAAAAACCTTTTCCACTGTTTCGGTATACGGCAGAAATGCGGTCTGCATACATGATTTGCGGTCACATAATAGACCGCATTTTTTACCTCAAATTGACTGAACCATTGACTCACTCTGCGGTGCAAAATGCGGTCCGCATATCAGCTATGCGGTTGCATAATGGACCTCATCTTGACCTTAATTTTTAACCAACTACTGCCCCAGTATGCGGTAGGAATGCGATCCGCATACAAGATCTGCAACCGCATTCCGGACCGCAGAATGGCGCTTTTCTAGGAAACTTGATTTCTTTGATTTTTAAAAGCAAAATCAGTAAAAAGGGTCCAAACCGCGGCGAGCTTGCGAGCCGCGAAGAATTTTTACACATTTCCAACACATATACGGAACTTGACACTACGAATTACTAGGCTTTGAGCATAAACTTTTCACGGGACCTTACACAAACATACCGCCAATGGCCCATCGAACATTCTCATATACAATGTTCCATCTTCATCCAATGCAAACCTAGTAGCCTTGGCTCGTAGGGCCCTCAATTCTTTGTGGTCCGACGGGAGTCTTCCATTCTTCAAATAATCAATATACTTATTCCTCCAGTCCCACATTAAGCTTGTTGAATTTATTTTGGCATGACCCTCTTCAACCACGAACCTTAATAATTGGACAACAGTCCTCAGGACGATGTCATCTTCTTCAACCGAAGAGCCCAGATTAGCAAGCGCATCGGCCTCACTATTTTTCTATCGAGGCATATTATCCATAGTCCACTCCTTGAAGCGATGCAAGGTTATCTGTAGTTTATCCAAGTACCATTGGATTCTATCTTCTCGAACCTCAAAGCTTTTGTTTAATTGGTTTACAACCAATAGGGAATCGTACTTGGCCCCGATGACTTCTGCTCCCTTGCTTTTAACTAGCTCAAGACCTGCAACCATGGCCTCATACTCGGCCTCATTGTTAGTTTATCTTGGATTTTTGATAGATTGCCTACTAGTATAACATGTGAGAGGTTTCAAGACCATGTCGAGCCTGGACCCCTTCACATTTGAGGCACCGTCATGAAAAAGTTCCACACCCCCGATGTTGTACCCGAGTTTAGCAGGAGTTCTTTCTCCATTTCACGTACGAGGGTCAGCGTAAAATCGGCCATGAATTCAGCTAGGATTTGATACTTGATGGTCGTTCGGGGTTGATATTCAATATCGTACCTTCTAAGTTTGACAGCCCATTTGGTCAATCAGCCCGATATCTCTGGCTTATGCAAAGCGTTTCAAAGAGGGTACATGGACAATACACATATAGGATGACATTGAAAATGTGGTTTTAACTTTTGAGATGCGCTTATCAATGCAAGTGCTAATTTCTCTAAGTAAGGGTACCTAGTTTCAACATCTCCTAGACTTTGACTTACGTAATAAATAGGAAATTACGTACCTAGCTCTTCTCGAACTAGTACCCCACTTACCGCTATCTCGGATACTGCCAGGTATAAATAAAGCCTTCCGTCTTCCTTCGTGGTGTGAAGTAGGATCGACAGATATCGCTATAATTCTTCAAGGCTTGCTAACATTCCGTGGTCTACGCTAAATCCTTTTTCTTTTTGAGAAAGGAAAAGAACCGGACTCCGATCTGACGACCTCAAAATGAACCGACCTAAGGCGACTATTTGCCCTGTTAGCCTTTGCACAGCCTTCACACTATCTGTGATCGTGACATCCTCGAGAGCCTTGATCTTTTCGGGATTGATTTTGATACCACGAAGCCGAGGAACTTACCCGAGCAAACTCTGAAGGCACCTTTCTCCAAGTTAAGCTTCATGTTGTATTTCCTTAAAATTGCAAACGTTTCCTGCAAATGTACTAAATGTCCTCTACGCGCAGGGACTTAACCAACATGTCATCAATATAGACTTCCATTATTTTACCTATATATTCTTCAAGCATTTGTTTAACTAGGCGTTGGTATGTAGCTCCTACATTTTTTAGTCCGAAGGGCATTACGTTGTAAAAATAAGTTCCAAACTTAGTTATAAACAAAATCTTTTCCTGGTCCTCCGGGTTCATCTGAATTTGATTGTACCCAAAGTAGGCATGGAGAAAAGTTAGGGTCTCGTGGCCAGCCATGACATCGATCATTTGGTCGATGTTTGGCAATGGGAAAGAATCTTTCGGACACACTTTGTTCAGGTCCTTATAATACACACACATTCTAAGCTTATTTCTTTTTTTAGGAACTACAACTACATTTACTAACCATTCAGGATACTTTACCTCCTGAATGGATCCTATTTTAAGGAATTTGGTCACCTCGTCCTTTATGAAGGCATGTTTTACCTCATACTGAGGCCTCCTCTTTTGCTTTATTCATTTGAATCTGGGATTGGTGCTCAGTCAATGTGTGGTGATTTCTGGCAGGATCCCTGTCATATCTAAGTGGAACCAAGCAAAGCAATCCATATTATCAATAAGAAATGGAATGAGTATTTTCCTGAGTTTGGGGGTTAGTCCCGTTCCCATATATACCTTTTTCTCGGGCATGTACTCGATCAATATGACCTGCTCTTGTTCCTCGATAGTTGACTTTGTTGCATCAAATTCTTCAGGAACGATGAAGGTTCGAGGAGTAAGGAAATCCTTACCTTCACCTTCGATCACCGGTTTCTTTGACTCCCTCGAGGTTGGAAGCGGTAATTGCTATTTGGCGGCCTGCTTATCTTTAGGGCTCGATTTCTCCGTGGTCGGGGGCTCTGGAATCGATCCTACTTCCTTGATAGAAAATATCTTATTTATAGCCTGTTGCTCCCCGTAAACCATTTTTATCCCTTCCTCTATTGGGAACTTCATCATTTGGTGAAGAGTTGAAGGCACTGCCTTTATGTTGTGTATCCATGGTCTCTTGAGGAGTGCGTTATATCTCATATCACCTTCGATGACATGCAACTTTGTATCTTGTATGGTCCCGGCTATATTTACTGGAAATATTATCTCTCCCTTTGTTGTTTCGCTTGCCATGTTGAGGCTATTCAAAACCAGAGAAGCAGGTACAATCTGATCTTGTAGGTCGAGTTGTTCCACGACCCTTGATTTAATTATATTTGCTGAGCTTCCTGGATCCACTAAAACACGTTTAACGTAAATTTTATTAGAAAGGATAGAGATTACCAGGGCGTCATTGTGAGGCTGAGATATGCCTTCTACTTCCTCGTCACAGAATTGTCATGACCCAAATCCACTAAGGGTCGTGGTGGCGCCGGACACCGCTGTCAGGCAATCAAACCAAGAATGCACAATTAAATTCCAGTTTCAGTATTTGCGGAAATCATTTTTCTTATATGTTAAATATTAGATAATAAAAATTTTACAAAAATGAACATAAAGTCGATAAAAGACTTAATACTGAATAATCCAAAAATCCTCCCAGAACCCGGTGTCACAAGTGCTTGAGCATCTACAGATAAGGAAATAAAATATAGCATACGTCTGAATACAGTGGACAAGAAATAAATACAATATACTGAAAGGGACTATACTAGTTGCGGGTTGCCTCGAATAATGCAACTCACCTAGTCCCAGAATCATCCGTGCTGCTATGCCCAGTAGGCCACTAGGGTTACATATACTTGTGCAACAAAAATGCACAGAAGTGTAGTATGAGTACGTAAACAACGTGTACTCAATGAGTATCCCGCCTAATCTCGAAGAAGTAGAGATGAGATGGTCAACTTCAACACTTACTAGAGGTCAATTACAATATACAAAAATATGAGGAAATCATGGATTTATATAGTAGTTCTAACTCACTAAGCTAGAAAACAGGTAAACACCTTTAACAAATAATAAAGGATTTTTGCTTTTCATTATCTTATCAATTTAAATCAAGCCACGAAGGGCAATTTCACATTTAAAAATTATCATGCGATAATATATCATGCGCAAATCATGCCGAGGTCGATGTCCCGCTCCAATAAAATAAAATGTGCACTTGTCGAGGGTAGACGGCGTGCCTATAGATGTATCTACTACCCCACTCGCGGACTAACCTACGACACAGTAAACATAAAATAAACACACACCCTGCTCGCGCATCATGCATGTGACGCAGGTACACATAGAGATACATTCTCAAACAATCAATGAAGAATTATCGGGGGACATTATCCAAATAAAACAAGTTCTCTTTTAACAATTCGAGAAAAGTAACGTTCAATCCCTTTTTAAATTCATTTACTAATCCAAGGTGATTTAAGCAATCCAAGACGTCAATAAGTTCACAATTAATCCAGGTATGGCATGCTTTTGGGTCTTAACTACCCGGACAATAGCATTATAGTAGCTACGCACGGACTCTCGTCACCTCGTGCGTACGTAGCCCCCACAAATAGGAGCATATAATCAATCATTTCACCTATGGGGACAATTCTCTCTTACAAGGTTAGAAAGGAGACTCACCTCGCTCCGAAGATCCATAACTGGCATCCCACGCTCCTCCGAAGACTCTAATTGATGCACCACTCTCCAAAACTAGCCAACGGTTACGCAAATCCATTAATATAGGCTCAAATATTCATTACAATTTAATTTATAGCAATTCCTAACTCCGATCAAAAAGTTGACCAAAACGCTCGGGCCCACGTGCCCGAAATCCGAAATTTTTTGAAGATAAAGATTACCCATGACCTTAGGAACTCAAATATATAATTTTCACTAAATCCCATACTCAATATAGTTTCTAGGTTTTTCCCTCAAACTCCAAGTTTTTCTACACAATTCATGCTTAAATCCATACATAATTGATGTATTTAACTCATAATAGGTAGGGATATCTTACCTTGCTGTTGATGACAAAAATCCCTTCTTGAAGCTCCCCAAAATCGCCCATGCCAAGTGAAAAATGGGAGAAGAATGACCAAACCCCGAGTTTAAAACAACCTTCTGCCTCCAACTATTTCTGCACTTGAGGTTCACTGACCGCTTCTGTGGTTCCGCATGTGCGGTTACAAAGCCGCATCTTCGGACCTCCTTGGTCCACCCCTTTCTCGCTTCTGCGACGTGCCTCCCGCAGATGCGGTCCCGCTTCTGAAGAACTTTGACTGCATCTGCGGTCCTCTCCAAGATGCCCTCTTCCGCTTCTGCGACCACTTCTCCGTAGATGCGGTCCCGCTTCTGTGGAACTTTAACCGCATCTACAGTCCTCAAGCCTTTGACCAAAATCCGTACTTGCGCCTTCCTAGCCGCTTCTGCGGCTTCGCACCTGCAGCCATTCTTCCGCAGGTGCGATTATGACAGCAACCAGCAATCCTCAATCTTCCAAAAATCCCATTTTCGATCCGTTAACCACCCGGAATCCACCTGAGGCCCCTGGGACCTCAACAAAACTTACCAACCAATCCTAAAACACGTTACGGACTTGCTCGGGGCCTCAAATCACATCAAACAACGCTAAAATTATGAATCAACCCCCAATCCAAGCTTTATGAACTTTAGAACTTCCAACTTCTACTTTCGACGCTTAAACCTATCAAATCACGTCCAATTGACCTCAAATTTTGCGCAGAAGTCATATTTGACATTATGGACCTACTCCAACTTTCGGAATCGGATTTCGAACCCGATATCAAAAAGTCCACCTCCGGTCAAACTTCTCAAAAACCTTCAAATTTTTATCTTTAGCCAGATGGCTCCAAAATGACCTACGGACCTCCGAATTCACTTCCGATCGCGCTCCCAACTCCAGAATCACCATAAGGAGCTATTCCCGCACTCGGAATCCCAAACAGACATCTATAACACTGAAATACACTTCAAGCCAAACTTAAAAAATTTCTTCCAAATTGCTAACTTCCACAATAGGCGCCCAAACACTCCCGGGTTATCAAAAACCCAATCCAGGCATACTCCCCAGTCCGAAATCATCATACAAACCTACTGAAACCTTCAGATCCCAATTCCGAGGTCAGTTACTCAAACTTCCAATACTATTTCATTCTTTCAACTTTAAGCTTCCGAAATAAGAATTCTCTTTCAAAATCAACTATGGACTTCCCGAAATTCAATTCTGACCACGCGCACAAGTCATAATACCTGAAATGAAGCTGCTCATTTCCTCAGACTGCTGAACGATGTGCTAGGGATCAAAACGACCGATTGGGTCGTTACATTTTCTCCCACTTAAACATACATTCATCCTCGAACGTGCTGAGAACTACACTGGAGTGGTCTGAAATCGATGTTTAACTTCTCATGCACCTTTTCGTGCTACCATAACTCAGTTGAGCACATTAGCTAGATTAATTTCGAAGATATTCTCTTTCATTCAACCAAATAAGCCTTAGAGCCCAATTCCAACATCCGGAATTCTATGCCCGACCTGTTTCCAACATATGATCACCATATCAATTACTACACGCCATACCCAAACATGATTGTATACCTTAGCTGAATTCACGCCTTGCATCACTTTACTCACCGGACCCCAATAACATTAATCTGATCAAATTAGTCAAAATCCTACTATCCTGATGCTCCCAATGCACCCCATGACATACACATGTCTCACTCTAACCTTTACAACACCGCCGTGACGGAAGAGATGTGCAAAAGTTAATAATCAACTGCCGAGTCAACTAATTCATTAGGTCTATACCATGACAAGGAACACTACCTCATTCTGAACCAAATAATGATCGTTGCACCGTTAATATACTTTATATACTCAGATTGCACTGATCATAAATCCAAAAATCTCGTCTCACCCAGTACGAATTGCTCAGGCACTAAGCCACCCCATACATAATCAAAAGTCTCATATAATGCCACAATACGTCAATAGGCCACGAATTCGAACGCAATACAAGAGTAAAAACGAACTCTGGAAGGAATTACCTAACTCACGCACTAATACGGCCTTTCCTTAGAAAACAGGAAGCAAGGCATACAAAATAGCGTATAGAAAACTATACTCAACCTCACACTGTTGCGGCGTGTAACCCGATCCACACATAGATATCACATAAGGAGATACACATCAAGCCAAATTTGCTCATTACAACAAAATACTGAATATCGGTCATAAGCATGCTAAATGCATATTAACATCCCTAAGGGAGCATATAGCGCTATAGGCTACAAAATTCAAGCACAACTGAGGTGCGATACGCAATCTGAATCTAGTATCATTTCTACGCGGATCCTCAACACATAAGCAATTTCTGAAGCCATCTCACAACTCACCCGGCGCAATGCATCGCTACATAAAATATCTGGCAATGAAATAACACCCTGACTACTCCTCCACAAGGAGCACATTATTGAATTGAACACGTTTGTCCTGATATAGATCCCATATTCACATTTGAATCCATCCACCGACCTCAAGCCGACACTGATCGCACTGAACTAGGCTAATTACCTTTCTATGGTCCATAATAACCCTCATTTCTGCTCATAACACATAAGAACAGCCTTCCTAACTGGGGCGAACCTCCACAATCCATAACCCAATAACCGGAGTGCCCTCCAGCATAAATTCTCAAATTAATGGTATCCTCACCATCCTCATACTTGGTTTAAATCTTTAATCAATCAAGTGACCATATGTCGCACTTATATAATCTTCCTGTGGGACATGCTCCCACGACCTTTCGAAACACATAACATGTTCGTACATCCACACCATCGGCCGCACCAACATTGAAAAAAAATGATCAAGAATCATTAACCATGATACAAGCCCTTTTTACAAAACACCGATCTTAGGTGACGCTGAAGACAATACCAACTTACTTTAAACATCGAAACTCATTTCCTGCTCATCCGAGCTTGTGACATCCATGTCCACACCGAACTGCGACCTTGATTCTCACTTCAAACTCCATACTACTCACTACATCCGACATGCCAATATACGATAGAACACGACTCTTCATCATAACTCCGGAACCACTAATAGGTTAACACTTCATCATATAAAACGTTTCACTTAGCTCACTTCAGGAGATCCATAGTATCACATAGGTGAATTCTCAGAGCCGTAGAATATGCAAATCCCTAAGTAGTGGTCTAAGCCACCATAACCCTTCCAGAATCTGCTTCCACATAACCAGCCATAACAGTAGAATGCATCTGAATAACATCAATTACGGCGGCTGACAAGCCTGATACGTATCATCACAATCACTTACATAACTTGATCACGCTGAAGGAAACTGATCACCGACACCAATATGCCAAATTCAACTATGGCCAATCAATCTACCTTTTTCTAATTTATCCTGGATTGCCTTAGAGATAATACTAACTCCATCCAACACATAACATACTCCATCTGCACTCATCTCGAGTGGCCTCGAATCACGAGACCATGATGTCTCAAATCCAACGAATCCTTTCGTACTTCTCAAATGCTACACTGCAAGTTAAAATATCATAGAACATTCTGGGCACCTTCTCATAAGCTGCTACAAAGCTTGATTCTTAACTATACTTATAGGCTCGAAATCACTAGGTACCACACTTTATCTTTTAAATTTCACTAGGACCACTGTTGAGAGCCACCCGCTCTGACTTGGCCCTGAATATAATTAATTCCATAAATCTTCTAGCACATGGATGCCCCATTAGTAAGGCACCTGGAAAAATACTTCCCTGGGAACCCGCATCTCTACAAAGCACAATCCTGAATCCTTCCCCAGGTTTGAACATGGGCCAATAAGTCCAACGATAGACCATTTTTAATAATTCCTTTGCTCAAATTACCACTTATGGTCTGTTCCCGTAGCTGAAATGGCACATCGATATGCTAATACCTAGAAACCTCGCAAGTAGCTAACCATGCAACCTAATCATAAGCGTTGGGACTCTCCCACTTAGCATGAAGCCATTGTTTTACAATCTAGAACTCACCGGAATTCCCTATCTCTTATTGATATAGCCTTATGCAATAAATTGCCAAAATTCTCGATATCTTACTGGAGAGACCCAATTTTTATACCCTGAATCACTAGAAACATTCGCACGACTGACCGCTTCGCTATATAACAAATAGAATTATTCGCAGAAGCCTCACCAACCACGCGACCGCTAACCTGCTCACAAGAATAACCCACATGTAGAATTCACTCCCCGGCATCTTCCAACGCTGCAACATGGTGTACAATCACTACGACATCAACAACTCATCCTGAGTCTGAGCTCACTCTCCAGCTGCACAAGTCCATTCACCCCTCGTGGACATCAATTAAATATGCGGAAATATTCTTCCAATTCAAAGTTATGTTGTATCCTTTTTCGTTCAAGAAGCTCTGTCCCGTTATATCAAATCTCCTGCCGCATGATAGCCCATACTTCTAACTAATTCCGTAGGCTTCAATTGCCAGCCACTAAAATCCCAAATCATTCCAAACTCTCCTTAAGGTAGGTTTTCATCCCACTACAAAGCACATATGCGACTCCACCGCTCTCCACTTTGGCGGAACTCATCCCCTTAATTGATTACTCGGCCTTTGGCCTCTTATACTCAGCCTTCCAAAAACTTTAGCCACCGCCTGACACTTTCCCCATGTCCTTCCTTATACTTTGTTGCTCACATTCTGTCTTAAACAAAATCTATCTTCGTGGCACCTGAACCCACAATTGCTGATAACTTAAACCTTTTCGAAGTTTATCTTTATCGAACCATCAACATTAGAAATACTGATTCAATCCTGAATTACCGTATCCTGCGATATCTAACAGTTGTGTCTCCAATTCTATCTCATAATATCTTGCCCCAAAGGCAAATTGTAGAAGATCTTAACACCGACAAACTTAGCACTTTCAATTAGGATAACACATCCCATCATCGAAGAAAACTCTACAACGCTTGCAAATGCCAAGTCTCATTACTTCCACCAGCCCATATCTGGCATCCTTAGTTCGATTGTCTTTCCTCTCCCGGGAATAAAATATTAAATCTCTTGATTATGCACTGAGTAAACCTCCCTTCAAGTCATTCACCGGCCCGACACATAGGCAATCATCCTACCATCATATCACTATTGCGCAACATTCGTTCATAAGCATCGTGGCAACTTGTGCCTAACCTCAGAGCTCTCAAAAGTACCGCTACTGAGCTGAAACAACAGAATATCCTTCCACAAGGCGACAATAGTAGCTCAAATAACCCCGCATGGAGAAACACCCGCACCACATTCGTAGTGCTATTAAAATTCTTCAACACTCGATTTATAACAAGTGCTTCGCGTCACATAATATTGAGTAGGAATGAGACAAAGGCATAAGCCTCGCATGAATCAGATCGCACGATAAGGAATCAAGAAGGGAAGTACTCCTAACAGTCCTACAGCCTCCCGAGGATAAGTACAGACGTCTCCGTACCGATCCGCGTGACCCTACAAGACTTGCTCATGACTCGTGAGACCCTAGGAACCTAGTGCTCTGATACCATGTTGTCACGACCCAAATCCACTAAGGGCCTTGGTAGAGCCGGACACCGTTGTTAGGCAAGCCAACCAAGAATGCATAATTAAATTCCAGTTTCAGTATTTTTGGAAATCATTTTTCTTATACGTTAAATATTAGATAATAGAAATTTTACAAAAATGAACATAAAGTCGATAAAAGACTTAATACTGAATAATCCAAAAATCCTCCCAGAACCCGCTGTCAAAAGTGCATGAGCATCTACAGATAAGAAAATAAAATACAACATCCGTCTGAGTACAATGGACAAGAAAAAAATACAATATGTTGAAAGGGACTATACTAGTTGCGGGTCGCCTCGAATAATGCAACTCACCTAGTCCCAGAATCATCCGTGCTGCTATGCCCAGTAGGCCACTAGGGTTACATATACCCGTGCAACAAAAATGGACAGAAGTGTAGTATGAGTACGTAAACAACGTGTACTCAATGAGTATCCCGCCTAATCTCGAAGAAGCAGAGACGAGATGTTCAACTTCGACACTTACTAGAGGTCAATTACAATATACAAAAATGTGAGAAAATCATGGATTTATATAGTAGTTCTAACTCACGAAGCTGGAAAATAGGTAAATACCATTAACAAATAATAAAGGATTTTCAAGGTTTACTTTTCATTATCTTGTCAATTTAAATCAAGCCACAAAGGGCAATTTCACATTTAAAAATTATCATGCGACAATATATCATGCGCAAATCATGCCGAGGTCGATGACTTGCTCTAACAGATATAAATGTTCACTTGGCGAGGGTCGACAGTGCGCCTATAGATGCATCTATTACCCCACTCGCGAACTAACCTGCGATGCGGTCAACATAAAATAAACACATACCCTGCTCGCGCATCATGCATGCGGCGCAGGTACACATAGAGATACATGCTCAAACAATCAATCAAGAATTATCGGGGGAAATTATCCAAATAAAACAAGTTCTCTTTTAAAAATTCGAGAAAAGTAATGTTTAATCCCTTTTTAAATTCATTTACTAATCCGAGGTGATTTAAGCAATCCAAGCCGTCAATAAGTTCACAATTAATCCAAGTATGACATGCTTGTGGGTCCTAACTACCTAGACAATAGCATTATAGTAGATACACACATACTCTCGTTACCTCATGCGTACGTAGCCCCCAAAAATAGGAGCACTTAATCAATTATTTCACCTATGGGGATAATTCCCTCTTACAAAGTTAGAAAGGCGACTCATCTCGCTCCAAAGATCCATAACCGGCATCCCACGCTCCTCCAAAGACTCAAATTGATGAACCACGCTCCAAAACTAGCCAACGGTTACGCAAATCCATTAATATAGGCTCAAATATTCATTACAGTTTAATTTATCTCAATTCCTAACTCCGATCAAAAAGTTGACCAAAACGCCATCGGGCCCACGTGCCCGGAATCTGAAATTTTTCAAAGATAAAGATTACCCATGACCTTAGGAACTCAAATATATAATTTTCACTAAATCCCATACTCAATATCGTGGTTAAATTCCAAGAATATAATTTCTAGGTTTTTCCCTCAAACCTCAAGTTTTTCTACACAATTCATGCTTATATCAATACATAATTGATGTATTTAACTCATAATAGGTGGGGATATCTTACCTTGTCGTTGATGACAAAAATCCCCTCTTGAAGCTCCCCAAAATCGCCCATGCCAAGTGAAAAATGGGAGAAGAATGACCAAACCCCGAGTTTAAAACAACCTTCTGCCTCTAGCTATTTCCGCACCTGTGGTTCATTGACCGCTTCTGACGCAGGTGCGGTTACAATGCCGTATCTGTGGTCCTCCCTGGGCCACCCCTTTCTTGCTTCTGCGACGTGCCTCCCGCAGATGCGGTCCCGCTTCTGTGGAACTTTGACCGCATATGCGGTCCTCTCCAAGATGCCCTCTTTCGCTTCTGCGACCACTTCTCTGTAGATGCAGTACCACTTCTGCGAAACCTTGACCGCATCTGCGGTCCTCAAGCCTTTGACCAAAATCCGCACCTGTGCCTTCCTAGCTGCTTCTGCGGCTCCGCACCTGCGGCCCCTCTTCCACATGTGCGATTATGACAGCAACCAGCAATCCTCAACCTTCTAAAAATCCCATTTTCGATCCGTTAGCCACCCGGAATCCACCCGAGGCCCCCCGGACCTCAACCAAACTTGCAAACCAATCCTAAAACATGTTACAGACTTGCTCGAGGCCTTAAATCACATCAAACAACGCTAAAATAATGAATCAACCCCCAATCCAAGCTTTATGAACTTTAGAACTTCCAACTTCTACTTTTGATGCTTAAACCTATCAAATCACGTCCGATTGACCTTAAATTTTGTGCACAAGTCATATTTAACATTACGAACCTACTCCAACTTTCAGAATCAAATTCTGACCCCGATATCAAAAAGTCCACCTCCGGTCAAACTTCTCAAAAACCTTCAAATTTCTATCTTTAGCTAAATGGTTTCAAAACGACCTACGGACCTCCGAATTCACTTCCGATCGCACTCCCAACTCAAAAATCACCGTACGGATCTATTCCCAGACTCGAAATCCCAAACGAACATTGATAACACTAAAATGTGCTTCAAGCCACACTTAAGAAATTTCTTCCAAATTGCTAACTTCCACAATAGGTGCCAAAATGCTCCCGGGTTATCCAAAACCCAATCCGGGCATACGCCCCAGTCTGAAATTATCATACGAACCTGCTGAAACCTTCATATCCCGATTCCGAGGTCATTTACTCAAAATCCAATCCTAGTTCATTCTTTCAACTTTAAACTTCTGAAATAAGAATTCTCTTTACAAATCAACTCTAGACTTCCCGAGATTCAATTCCGACCACGTGCACAAGTCATAATACCTGAAATGAAGCTACTCATGGACTCAGACTGCTGAACGATGCGTTAGGGCTCAAAATAACTGATCGGGTCGTTACAAGAATGATAAGACGTCCTCGGGCACATAACTTCGAGTCCATTTTTCCTTGGTGATCGATACTTTGGTACGCTTGATCATGGTTCGTTGAGGGACGTCGATTCGCCAATGATCATGTGGATTACATGTTTTGATTCTTCTTGTTTTTTTTCTCCATGCATCTCTAGCCATGAGGTGATTCTTAGCCTGATCACTTAGGAATTCTCAAAGTAGACCCTCATTAAACAAGCGAGCGACTTCTTACCTTAGTTGTATGCAATATTCTGTCCGGTGGCCATGTATACTATTATATTTGCACATCAAGTTCTGGTTTATTTGATAAAGATTGGTCTGCATTGACCTAGGCCACTTGGTGTCATTAATTCTCCCAATAGCGGAGACAATCCCTGATGCATTGATACTGAAGTTTTATTTTGATAATCGAGGAGCTTTGGTGGAGTCGGAATGCTTGTCAATTCCGCTTTTGCTCATGAGTCGTTGAGAGCTTTGACCTCGATCTTTTATTTCTATCACTCTGAGGAGTGTTGCGGCTCGGGCAACTATTCCTTCAATCGGCATACGGCCGATACCGCTCCTTGTTGAATCTCGATTCTCGCTCCGTGTCCCTAGGGGGCTTGGATGCAAATCTGTTAGGATACACTGAACCCGAGGGGGATCCGAACTAGTCGTCCTCGACCCTGATCTTTGACTGGTAAGGATTGTGCACAATCGACCATGTCACAGCTGGATATTCAATCAAGTTCTACTTCAACTGTCGAGAAGTGATCGAACTCCTTTCATTCAGACCTATCATAAAGGCCTATACTGCCCAGTCATCGGATACCGGTGTTAATTCCATTATTTCCATCTAAAATCGGGACACGAACTCTCGTAGCATCTCGTCGTTCCTTTGCTTAATTTTGAAGACGTCCAACTTTCTCGTGGCCACCTTTATGGCCCCGGCGTGCTCTTTCACGAAGGCATCTGCTAACATAGCAAACGAATCAATAGAGTTGGGAGCTAAGTTGTGATACTAAATCATGGCTCCCTTGGATAGTGTTTCTCCAAACCTTTTCAACAGCATTGATTCGATCTCGTCATCATTCAAGTCATTTCCTTTGAGCCACAAGTGTATGAAGTAATATGCTCGTTGGGGTCAATTGTTCTGCTATACTTGAGTATATCGAAAATGCAAAATTTCTTAGGGATGGGCATCGGAGCTGCAATCTGAGGGAACGGATTTTGTATGAAATTCTCGGCATCTAAACCTTTCAAAATTGGAGGTGCCCCCGTTATCTGGTCCACACGGGAGTTATGAGTCTCCACCTTCTTATCATTGTATTCAATTTTCTTTTCTCCGAACTCGATCCTATTAGTGAGATGTTCGAGCATTTCCATAATCGTGGGGTCAGTCCTCGAGCCATTTTCATTAGAACTTTCTGGTGTTGGCTCAGCACACCGATTGTTTTCATGTTCAACTACGCTCGGGGTTTTATTTTGACTTTGGAGTTGAGAAATGGAGATTTGTTGAGCCTACAGTATCTCGAATATTACTTGGAGACTGACTCCCCCATCTCCTACTCCTGGTGTTTCTTGGTCCCCTGGTCGGACTTCCCTGCGTGCATTCCCTACGGGCTATATGCCTGCATCCGTATTTAAAGCGTTATGCGAACTGATATCAACTGGCTCCATATTTGTCACTCTCTCACGGTTTATGGGTGGTACTCCGACCACTATATTGTTGTTTTCTCCAAGAACCTCACTGTCATGAGTAGGTGCATTTTGTGTGCTAGACAAGTTCAAGCTTGAGAATCAAAAAACCTTGACAAGAAGAAGTGTAAAGATAACGTGTGTAACGAGAATCAGTAATGAAATAATCACTATTATCTTCGCCAAACTGTTTACCTCGAAAATACGAGTAACAATTAAACTTGATTTGTGATTTTAAAGATATGTGATTTAGCTCAATAATTAATAATCAAAAAATATGAAGTAAAAATGAAAGATAGAAGTGAATCAAACCAATGTTGCTTAGCAGCAGTGACCTTGAGACAGTGACCTCGAGGTGGCGTAGGGCAGTAAGAACAGTCAAGTATGAAAATCAAAGTAAGAACAATTAAGCTAAGGGACAATTCCGATAAACAGCAGGCAAAAAGTAGAGTGTAAATTCTTTGCTCAGTAAAAAGATGGTCTTACAAATGATTGGGGTCCTCCTTGTATAATGGGGGAACCCTAAATAAGGAATATTTCTATTTGTAGTAGGGAATATTCTTGGTACAACAGTCTAACCGTCTAGTACAGAATTGTAGAATCCTATTCCATGATTTGCGCCATGACTTTGGGGACGTGGCGGGAATCCAGCTCGTTCTGATACAAACCCATAATAGTACTATTTCGACATAGAATACACGCAACCTTGATATGCATCGTGCTTCGCATTCGAACTTGGGTTTGGTCCCTTGAGCTCGAACCTGGCCTTATCCTGACTCGGACTTCAGACGATCTCCCGAGTATATAGATCAAAGGCATTCGATCTCGACTGTATACACGGACCATGAAACGACATTCATATATGAAATTTAGTTTTTCTTCTGTTATGATAGTCCAAGTCTAGATAAATGGGTTAGGGAAGTAGTAGCTATCCATTTCAAATCATTTGCAAAAGACATCAAACGAACGAATTCTTAATTAATTAAACCTTTGGGTTTCCTAACTACTTGGGTCCCCCTAATTATCATTGAGAATCATTTTACGTCACCCTTTTTTGACTTTATTACTCTAGTCAACTCATCCACCCTTTTCTTCTCCATGTATCCTTTTTCCTTCTTCGCCTTACCATCTCTCTCATGTTGATTAAAGTCCAAATCCTAAAGGCAGGAAAAAATATATTAAACATGTTGCTTCTGCAGCTACTCTCTGAAAGTCAGAATAGTTCATTAACAACTTAAAAATCAAATACTACTTACACCTTTAACGAAATAATATATAAACATATTTTAACCGTTGGATCATCTATGCATTGCTAGATGATATTTAGTAGCACAAGCATGATTTTCGCCAAGAAAATTCATAAAATTTAAAAAGCGAACACGCAAAAAAAAGATAAAAGAGATTCAATATTTAATAGATATACATGCATAAATAAAGTATTTAATCTTATATACATAAAATAATTTTTCAGCCAAGGAGGTTCTCATACACCCCTTCTGCCCTTTAGCTCCACCTTTCGGACTGATGTCATAAATATACTTCAGATTTAGTAATACGATATAGGCTTCAAAAAATTAGTTTTATTAATTAAGTAAATAATTGTGCAGAAACAATATATATCAATCAGGAACAAAAAAATAGAAAAATCGGAAAAGAACTAAAATTACAAAGGCCTATTAAAAGTCTCAGGGGTCGTATCGGAAAAAGGATATTTTGGAATTATATAATCTTACATCTCATATGGGATAGAAAATACCAAAATTTTGTACAAAAATTGGAGTATTGGTTTTAGCTAGTACTAATAACCAAATACGGGAAAAACGTAATTACTGATAATTTTTATACCGGTATCAGTATCCAAACCCCGGTAACCAAACGATCCCTTGGAGGTTTTCTTGAAAGAAAAGAAAATTCTCTCTTTTACTTTTTATTTTTATTTCATAAATAATAGATCTAATCTTTGAAAGTTCCCAGCAAGAACAAAGAAACTTATGAGAGACGAAAAGAGAAAGACCAGTGAAGGGACGACAGTGGCTGTTTGTTTCTAGTACTTGTTTTCTTCTATCCCTATCATCATTCCCTATGATTTTCTCCTTCCGGTAGGACATATACATATATATATATATATATATATATATATATATATATATATATATATATATATATATATTTGTTATTCCCTCCGGTCCAAAATAAGTGATTTTTTGAATGTTTTCACACATATTAAGAAATCCACCTTTTAGCATTAATTAGCAATGGAATTGACCATCTTAACCTTTACTATCTCACATAAACACTCCTAACACATATTCCAACACTATTTACTCCAAGGACAATGTAGGGAAAAAATAATTAATTCATTCTTGAAATCTGAAAAAATCACTTATTTTGGACCACAAGAAAAAGACAAAAAAATCACTTATTTTGAATCGGAGGGAATAATAAATTGAAAATATCTCCAAAAGCAGCCAACAAGAAACAAAACAAAACAAAAGACAGAAGCTAAAGTGCTAAAAACCTATGTAACTTTACTTTGGACTGCTTCAATTTGGTTGGTATTATGTGCATGGTTCTAGTTTACGTGCTTCTTGTCTCCATTCAGCAGCTTTTTGCATGATTATTACAAAATCATTCGTGCCTTACCCTACGTAGTATCAATCACAACCAATTCATGAAGGCAAAAAGAATAAAATTTTCACTAACTAATTAATCCAGAAAAAGAAGTAAGATTATGAGGGGGAAAAAAGGAATATAAATACCAAACTCATCATATCCCAGCCATGCAATAATTACTAATGTGTACAGAAGCTTACATATACTACATGTCAAGGCATTCTTATAAATAGAACTATTAAATAATTAACAGTATATATTCTATAGAAAGAAAAAAATAACCAAACAAGGGACGGAAAACAACTAAGGAAAAAAAAGTAAAAAAAGTAGTAAAACAAGAAACTCAAGCCTTTCATACTATATTGCTAGTAGGGACTGACATATATAATTAACAACTAGGGTATATCATGGAATAAAGAGTCTTCAAGGAGAATCTCAGGCCAGGCTCCTCCAAATAAAGAAGTACTACAATTACTATCCCCTCCTATATTAATATCAATTGGGGCTGCAGCTGCCAGGGGACGAGGAGACGGAGTTAAAGAAGCTGGAGGCCATGGTGATGAAGTAGGTGTCATGTTTTGATCACCTTGGCTTATAACAGATAATTGAACCATATTATCTTTATTATTCAGAGATGTTAATTGGAAGCTACTGCAAGGAACAGCTGCTTGTAATTCAGGCAAATGAGAGAAAGGGATTGAATCTTGAATAGCTTGAAGACTACTTGAAGGTAGTATTGATGGAATATTGTTCAAGGAATTTTCCAAATGGTTTGTGCCTATAAATTGGCCATCTTTCATTGTGTTTAAAAGATTGTAAGCTTCCATATCTGTTATATTTGGGGTAGTTGTTGGAGGAGGTTGAAGAAGGTAATATAAATATTGAATTGTAGCCATTTCTGATTGTAATCTCATAGCTTGTCCTTCAAATGATGAGTGATGTTGTTCAACTAATAACTCCTTCAAATTAGCCAAAGCTATAAGATGAGGTAAACTGTTAAAGATATCGGTCCGTGGCCGATGAGTCATTGGATCATACCCCATTTGTATCAGCTTCTTCTTCATATGTGTGTTCCAGAAATTCTTTATTTCATTATCAGTTCTTCCCGGTAGATGTGTTGCAATTGCTGACCACCTAATTAATTAAAACAACAAACTCTATATGTGAATATAGTATTTATTTTGAATAACCTAGCTAGTAGCTAGCCAAATTTATTTTCTCTAAAGAAAAAGAGCTAGGAAATTAAGACAAAAAAAAAAGTGATTGAATATTTACTTGTTGCCAAGAATAGCATGAAGATTGAGGATTGTTTGTTCTTCTTCTTGAGAAAACTTTCCTCGCTTGATATCAGGCCTTAGATAATTAGTCCACCGCAATCTGCAGCTCTTTCCACATCTATTGAGACCTGGGACATGCATTTACCAAGAAGGTTCAAAAATCATATGAGAAATAAAGTCGAACGGGGTTCTTCGCTAAACAACGTTAAGTTTTTTTAGCGACAGATTATCAAAAAAATCGATTTTATTAGCTACTAGCTATTTAACGACAGATTAGCAATAAATTTCGTAGCTAATTTCTGTTCCTTTGATAGTGAATTAAGAGTAAGTTGTTTATATATGTAAAATTGTATGTACCTGCAAGTTTAGGGAGGGCTCTCCAGCTGCCATGGCCATGTTTTTTGATATGATTGATGAGTTTTTGATCTTCTTCAGGAGTCCAAGGACCTTTCTTAAGACCACTTTCATCACAACAAGGAGACCTTCCCATATTCTAATTAATACTTAGTTGATTTTTGGGGGTCTGCCTCCTTCTAATCCTACCTAATAACTTGATTACATTATGCTTATATATATACACTCTTTCCCTCTTTTGTCTTCATGTTTATACCAATGAAACATGACATACGTGGGAGCTTCGTATTTGTTCTCTCCTTTAATTTGAAATGTCAATTATACCCCTCAATGTTTGTCATCTAGCTACTTTGGTACTATAGACAGGGACAGTTAATTTTTTGGGAAAATTTCACGTAATAACAATTGGGTTTCTACTTTTTAATTTTATAGTTCATATTTTAATTTACAATCAATTAGCCCAAAAATAATAGGCTAATACTCAACATTCAACTCCAATATGTTCTCGAAATTACAATTTAATTTTTAAAAAAGATCGCTCAAGCTTTTAAGTTAATTTTCGAATATTAGTTCAACAAATCAAATCCATTTGGGCTGTGAAAATTAGATTTCTAACAAGCTTAACTATGTTGGTTTAATTTTCGAATTTAATTTTTTGAGAAATTTGGAGTGGGTGCCATTTAGATTTGTTAGAAATGGTATAAAGATGTTGTATGTAAAATTTGAAGTCATCTAATAGAGATTTGGACTGATTTTGAACAAGAATTGCAACAGAAAATCGTGAAAGAAGTTCGTTTACATACGCTTGTATAAAGGTGTATAAAAGTATATAATAGTGTATAAGATGTGTTTATACACTCATGTACACTATTATACCAGATTAAACATAATTATATAAAAAAACTGACTTCGTCTTCTTCATTGCGTTTTTTCTGAAATTTAACTCAAATCTTGCTCAAATCTACTCCAAATCACTTCAAATTTAAATTTTGAACTCCTTTTGATATTTTCAATTAATTGAAACAATACCCAATCCAAACAATTAACAAACTAAAAAAATATCATATTTTCGAAAGCAAAGCTTTAAAGGGCCTTCAATGGTTCTACTCTTCAATTTTCTTATATGTAACCAAGAGACATAGGGGTAGAAGCAGTAATGGCGGACAACCCCTTGAAGCATATGTACAAGTGTGAGAAGAAGAGAGAGTGAAAGCAACGGTTGTGAAAACACAAATTTATCTCTATATCTTTTAGAATCATTGGTTATAAAAACACATATTTTCAATTTGCTAGTGCTTCCAAAATATGTATAATATGTGCTAGGTGAGGTAAAACTTAAAAACATAAGCCATTTTTTTGTTATGGTACGAAGTCATAAGTATTTTCTTATAATTCTTTATTGGTTGTTTTCCCTTCATATAGTAGTGAGGAAATAAAATTCTCCTCCAAGTAAATGATGAGAAGAACCCTCCCATAATTAATTATCCTGAGTTTGAATCCTCTTTTTTTTTTTTTTTGGCTAATCCTGAGTTTGTAATCTACAATATGTAATATATCAGTAGTCTAATTAGGCAATATATTTAGACTTATAATCACAAAATTAAGGGAACGGCAAGGACAATAGTTTTCATCACTAATATATTTTAAGTACAGTACTTACTGGCTGAGAATTTAAATGATTTCGACTTAAATATCATATTCATGATCTTATATTATTATTAAGGTAAACACGAGACAGATCACATAGCTCGTGCTTATGTATTAGATGGTTCTAATATTTCTGAATATTTTATCAAAAGGTAAGAGTTCAATGTTCTAAATATTAGTTACATTAGCTTGAAACTACTGCCTTTGCATTGACAAAATGCAAACTTTATTTGGTAAGCTATATTTTCATCTCCAAAAATGTCTAATATATTACGTACTGTACAATTTCTATCACCATTTTTCTCTGTTTATACGTCGTCCGTTCCAGTGGAAACCAATAGGAGCACGTGGACAAAGGAGGGCTGATTTGTAAACCTATACGTACCAGCTAAGTCAATTATCAAATGAAAGGATTAAATAGAGAAAGTATTTAATTTATATATATCGTTAGTGTAAATTATTTTTGCCCTATTAGTATAACTTAACTTAATCTAGTAACAGATCATTTATCAAATTTTCTGGATATTCTTTTATAAATAAAGACTATTAAGGTCAGAGGCAGATTCACGTGGACCCAGGCGGTGTCACGTGATACCGCTTCATCAAATTTTTTTACTACATATATATATAAATAAATAATAAGTAAAACAGAAATATAAGATAAAATTATTAAAAGTGACGTCACTTGATGTGAGATGTCTTGAGTTCGAACTTCCTTGACTCCATAAAATATTTTTTGATTGTTACGAGCTTATTGCTAGAAATAATAACATCGCTTATGAAAAACCGTGCGTATACTACTTATTAAGGCTGCTACTAATTATCTATCCAACTTGATATTGTAAATTAACCTATATGAGTGTATTAAAGTTAACTCAGAGAAAAAGTGAAGGACTAAACAGAAATAAAATTGGAAAAAGAGAGAAGTCCTAATCATGGTGAACAGGTGGCGGCTGTGTAGTGGTGGGAGAAACTGATCCGCCCATGCACGCAAGAGGAAGCATTCTTTCGTCACATATAAAATTGCATGCACTTTTTATATTACCAAAATTACATTTACCTTGCATTCATCAAGGAGCATGGGTCCTCCTCCTCTCTTATTTTGTTGTTTCCCTTTCCGCCTCCACCATTTCCCCCTCCTCTCAAAAAGTAGTGTCAAGAAATTTTGTTGTTTATATATACGAATCAAACCTTTCTATAATAATCTCATTTGTTCCGAATAATTTTGGATATTATAACGAAGTGTTGTTATAAATAACACATATTATAACATAACATAAAATTAATTTCGAAAAAGCTTGACTTTTATAATGAAGTGTTGTTATATAGAGATGATGTTATAAAGAGGTCTATGTGTGTGTGTATATATATAATACAAATTAAATATTAGATTTAATTATTAGCGTTTAAAGTCATTGTTCTAAAATTCACAAGTCACAACCCATATAATTTAAAACAATCATGTCTCCACCTCTACCCAGGGGCGAATCTAGACCTTCAGCTACAGGTTCGATCGAATTAGTAGCTTTGGTTCAAATTTTGTATTTCCATTATCAATATCTAATGAATACTTATAAATTATTGATTTAGAACCTATTAACTTAAAAGGATTGCAACCACGAACCCACAATTTCAAATTCTGACTTAGTCACCGCCTCTTACCTCTGCCCTGATTCTTCCCAGTCCCACAACCAAAGTGAAATATCGCCAAGGAAATTTGTATGTCTCTTATGGTGTCACAAGAAAATGTGTACTCTAACTTAAACTTACATTTTGGGGAACTCAATCTGAATGAGTGGCCAAACAATCCAGTCCGTTGGAAGAAACTTAATAAATTGTTGGATTTAATTATTTAATGACAGTTTAAATTTCATATACCATTAATGTACTTTAATTGGCTATAGAAAGTAAGTATCCTACGAAGTTATAATCAGATAAAACTTTTTTTTTCCAACATTAGTAGCATTTGCCATCGAATTCAACAAACTTGAAAGCGAGAGATTTTTTCGGTTGATTGGTTGAATTAATTTCCCATCTCGACTCCAAACTCCTTTGATCAGAACCTATTCACCGTTTAGAGCACGAATAATATCTACACTGTCGCGCGCGAGAGAGAGTTTAAACTCCTCTTGTGGTACAGTAAACTCGTTGCTAATACAAGGTATGTTTCGTAAGTTTTCATATTGATTTGGGCAGGTTAAATTTTAACTAGTAGAAACGTGGAGTTGATCTAAAACTATGGGTGGGTTCCTCGTACCAGAAAACCGCACAAAATCGAAAAGGCAGACCAAATGATTTGGTTTGATTTTGTTTAGTATTATATAAAAAAACTCAAACAAAATCAACATACAAAAATATAATTTTTATACAACTTCATATTGAATCTTCTTTAAAAAGTGACTAAAAATATTGAAATTCTCTTATGGAGTGTAATATTTAACAGAATATGAAGTGCTCCATTTTTATTAACTTTAAACAATATGTTGTATGATCATTTTCTTATCATGTGTTATTCAAATACGTCAATCTTTTTATTCTTCCATATTCATATGTCAAGATCTATTAAATTCTTATATCTTTTTCTAATATATATATATATATAAAAGCTACGGGTGCAGCGAGGGGGGCTATACTTGACCTAAAACTTAATACAACATGGTGATTTCCATCACCCAAAAAAAGCAGTTGAGGTATATACTAAAAGTCTTCCCTACTAACAGGGCAATACATACATAATCAACTAAAAAAAGTTGCACTTATCATATTTTATTTTAATACTAGGAATTTGCCATTTATCTTGAAAAAGGGCCTTTGGCTTCTTTTGGGAAATGTCCGAACGAGTGACAGATCACACCTTGATTGGTAGTAGAGGTGAGTTTAGCTAAAGCAACAGCTACTTGGTTGCCCTTTCTATACCAGTATTGTACAGTCGCACTTGCATTATGGACAACTTTTATAATCCTCTCCACCACCATCTTTATCTTCATGTTCTTTATTCCTCTTTGGTTGATCATGTTAACAATGACTGTTGAGTCAAGTTCAAGAGCAAAATTAGTGAAACTTAATTGGTTGTACCATTTTCCTCCAAACTCCGCGACTAAGGCTAAGGCCATATTATTGCGATCGTAAATAATAAGCATAAGGGCGTAATACAATCATCATTACCATCTCTGATATGCATCATATTTCAGCTTTCTCACTTTCCTTTATGTAACTACCATCAATGTTAATATCGTGTCATATAAAGGAGGTTGTCATTGAACTTGCTTCTAGGCTTGCACAGGTCTTAGCTTTTCTACTCTGCTATATAAAGTAGGCCATTAAAAAGAGACATCTCCATTAGGCATTAACTTAGCAATAATGGACTTGATAGTCCATATTACTTGATATTTCATGACGTTGAGTTGAAACTTCTTCTGCGTGCCATATCTTCAAAAGCTTCTTTGTTTCCAAACTTCCCAGCATATGACAGTCGGTGTGACTTGGATAATCAAGCCATGGACTCTGTTGTTTGATTTTTCTTCCTACCACCTTCAGAAGATTGCAGGAAGAGAGGCCTATTGGTGCCTAATTCCCAGTTAGTTGCCAATTCCATTCCATATAAACATCGCTGATGTACTTTCCATGAACACGTGTTGTATAGTTTCAACCATGTGAACACTATTGTAATGACCCGACCGGTCATTTTAAAAATTTACACTTGACTCGATAGTTTGGGGAACAAGTAGCTTCGTAGATGTATTAGGACTTGTGTGCAAAATTTAAGTTCATTCCAAGTTGATTTGATCTGTTTCGGCGCGAGTTTTTGCAAGTGAGAAAGTTCGAAAGTTCATTAATTTTGATTTGAGGCGTGTTTCATTATTTTGATGTTGTTATGCATGATTTAAGGCCTTGAGTAGGTCCGTGTTTTATTATAGGACTTGTTAGTATGTTCGTATGAGGTTCCGAGGGGCTGAGGTGAATTTAGGATAGGCATTTGATTAATGATTTCAAAGTGAAATTTGGGAATTTTGTCTAGAATTTCATAAAGTGAATTTTTGAGTTTTGAATATTGATTCAGAGTTGGATTTGAGTGAAACTAGTATGGTTGGACTCATAATTGAATGCATATTCGGATTTTATAAATTTTGTCGAATTTCGAGGTGCGGGCCCAAGGAGTTGACTTTTGTTGACTTTTTACAAATTGTATAAGAATCATAGCTTTGTCCATTGAAATTGTTTTCTCTTGAATTTTTGATGTATTAAAGTCATTTTTGGCTAGATTGGCCCGAGTATTTATGAATTGGTAAAGGAAAAGCTAAATTGAGTATTGAATTGGCCAAATTAAGGTAAGTTTCTTGTCTAACCTAGTGTAGGGAAAACCACCCCTTAGGAATTGAATCAATAGTGCTATCTTGATATATGAAAGCTATATACGCAAGGTGACGAGTTGGTACATAGTTTATATGTGGTGTTGACCTGTTAAATTGTCTAGTCTTTTATATTACCTTTGATCAAACTGTCATAATATGAGGTATCTTGTTGTTAGGCTACATTTACATGCTCTATATGATGTAGTTAGCATTTATTTACCTCTTGCTCGTTGTTTGGCCTCATTTGCCTTAGTTGAAGTTATTGCCTTCCTTGTTGTTTTGTTACTTCTTAATTGTGAGATCCTCTATGACTCTGTGCATATGTGCTGCATGTCTAAATTGTTGTGATTACATGTGTAGTTATCACGTGGCTTACATGTCTTGTCGTTTTTGTAAAGTTTATTGTATTCTTTTGATTTTTATGTGATTCTCTTGTTGTCGTATGCTCATACTCTTGGTGGTAGAAAAACTTGTAATTGTGTTATTGATGTGGTGTTGTTGATTTAAATTATATTCGGCGGGATCGGATTGCACGCCACAACAGGAGGAATAAGGGTGATATATTAAGGAGAAATAAGGGTAAATCGATATTATATGATGGATCGGGTTGTGCACGGCAATATATTATGTTTATTGTTATGATATTGATATTTTATGGTGGGATCGGGGTGAATGCCGCAACAGGAGGAATAAGAGTGATATATTGAGGAGGAATAAGGGACATATTATTGAGGAATAAGGGTAAATTGATATTACATGGTGGGATCGGATTGCGCGCCACAACATATCTTGTATTTTGGTATCCCCTATTTTATTATATTGACTTTAGTTCCTTCGGGCAAGACTTTGATAATTTGTATTTCTTGTTTTCACTAAGTTTTGAGGATCAAGTTATTGTCAATGACTTATTGTCTTGCCGTCATTTCCTGAGTTCTTTTCTTAATACTATTATTCTAGTGAATTAACTTTCAAGTAAATTTACTACGTTGAGTTATATCTTCCTGCATTGCTAGGTCGTTCTTAATATCGTGATTTAAAATGAAGAAATTAATATTCATGCTTCCTTGTGTGCCTTTTAGTTAGAACTCGTTGTATATTTTAGTATTTACTATTTACAATAATTGTTATATTTTATTTTAACTAGTTTCTCAACTAAATATCCTTAACTTGTCTAAGGTTACATTTCTTAAAAATGAATTTCTGTTAAGTTTTAATTCAAAAAATCCAATATTAAAGGCGATAGATTATCTGATGTTGTATCTCTATTTGAAAAATATTATTTTCTTCACTCAAATGATTTCTAAAAATATAACTCCATCTTTTCTCGCTTGTTTTCCTATTTGGTCAAATTGGTAATTTACTTTATCATATATAAATGGAACTTCTTGAATATCTTAATTAGTGTTTGTCACGGATATTATGTACTAAGTAGCACGTGAATCTTTGACGTTCAAAGTGTAAGGAAAATATGTGGGCACAAGGTGCCACGTGCATTAAAGGTTTGGAAGTTGTGATTGTGATATGAGACTTCGAGGATTGGGATGGTCCGAATTGTGTATTAGGAATGATGTGATTGGTTGAGTTAACATTGCTTTCCTTATTTGAGCAAATTTTTACTTGTCTGTATCCCAACTATGTTGGTGTTAATTTACTTGGTTACTTTTCGGTACCATCCGTGTTTTCCTCTTATTGTCTCTACTGTTTGTAATTTGATTTCTTCCTGCTATTGGCACTACTTTGTTATCTTATCTTGTTAGTTTATTATCATATCCTATTTAGCTTATTAGACCAGTAGGTGTCTTGATTGTTCCTCGCCACTACTCCATCGAGGTTAGTCTTGATACTTACTAGGCATCGCTATGGTGTGCTCATACTACACTTCTGTATATTTTTGTACAAATCCAGGTATTTGATCGTTACTGGATGTGCAGATCGGTGCTGTGGAGTCTCAAGGTAAACCTGCTGCTGCATTCACAGGCATCGGAATCACCTATTATTGTACTTATTTCCATTGTTTTCTTTTATTCTGGAATGGTGATGTATTCATTTTGTTTAGCTACTCCTAGAAAGGCTTATGACTTGTACTACCGATTTTGGGAATTATAAATTGTTTAGAGGTATCTAATTTGAAGTTAGTAAATATTATCGTTATTTCTATTAATATTAGGCTTACCTAGTTTTAGAGACTAGGTGCCATCACGACACCTTTAGAGGCATTTTGGGTCGTGACAAGTTGGTATCAGAGACCTAGGTTTATAGGCACTATGAGTCATAAGCAGGTTTAGTAAAGTCTTGCGGATCGGTACTGAGACATCTATACTTATCTTCAAGGGGCTATAGAAACTATTAGCAAATTTCACTTCTTTCATTCCTTATCGTGTGACATCCATTCAGGTTGAATCATATATCTTATGTTCATTTACATCCACTCGTGTATGATATTTCACTCTCAGTGTCGCCAATGCGCAATGGTTCATGGTGCTAAATATGGGCTACGAGGGAGCCAAGGATGCTCAGACACTATCTCAACGTGTCGTCTAGACTGAAGATACCGAGGTATCAAAGTACTATTCAGTTGTTCACATGGGGTGCAGTGGGTCCCGCCATATGGTTGACAAGTACGATTTTTGGAAAGTTTAATTGGTTGACTAGTCGTCGCGACCATGGTAGGGTCATGAGGTGGATGTTGATTGAGGATAATTGGTGGTACTGGAGACTATGTGGTTTGTATGAGATTTCTACTCAGTGTAAGGTACATATTATGATTCAAGGCACTGAAGGAAGCAAGTTTGATTGTTCACGAGAATGGACATGCCCTTAGTGGATGAACTGGAGTACCTTATGATTGGTATTGTACGAGCTGTGAAAGTTAGTTTTGTGGATCATCATATGTTGTTTTCTATGGCTTTGCGCCAAGTGGGGGAGTCCACAAGCGGCATTCAGATTGCAGAGTCAGGTGTTACCTCAGTTTTCGCCAGAGAAGTGTATATAGATGATATTGGAATGTTCCTAAAATTTGTATATGACTAAGATCTAAGATCTTGTATGGGATGATGTTAGAGTTTACAGTGTTTCTGCGTCATTACTATATTTTTGTTTTAGTATCAAAAGGGGGTTGGAGAAATAGCTTCAGATTCATAGATTGTCTATTCAGCGTAGGCATCTCGGTCGGGGAATCATGGGGTGCTTTAGGGGAAATATGGTAGTTTATGAGTTGCTGGGCTACGTGGCTTGTACTAGGATTTTCTGCATTGAGTTTTTGTTGGGGTAGTTGTGTATTGACAGGGAGAAGTGTTACCGTAGAGGAAAGAGTAGGAGTAACCGAAGAAATGGGTAATATTTATGGTGTTGGGTCAGCATAACAATGGAAGTAATTAGTCTTTTATGATGGGAATTCCCTATCAGCATTTGTGGAAGTACTCTTGGGTTGGACGATTTGTGCGGCTCGATTGAGTTGGGAAGATGTGATCCTAATGGTTTAGTTGCGTGGGATGGATTTCGGAGAATTCTCAATGGTTTCGGCAACGGCTTGAGTCGACTAGCTGCTATGGCCATAAGGAATATGTTGTACATTATGGTTTTCTCCTATATGGATATCAGAATTTAATAGAAGGTAGGTATTATTGGATATCATATGTGAAGAACATAAATTTTAGGAAAGACCCTTGAGTTTTGGTTTGCGGGTGCGTGGCTAGTGGCATGGTGGTTACTGGGTTTTGAGGCTTTTAAGGTTTAGTTTTGTTACGTGGCTAGAAAATCTATATGGGTTCTTTAGTAAGATGATGGGGTGTGAGTGATGTATCATCTATTCGATTAGCGTAGTTGAGTTCGAGTATGTAAATTTTGGTATTCCTAAGGTTTTGGGGTTAGATGTCCCCATATGCGGGCTATTTCTTATTTTCGGATTTGAAGGCATGTTGAGAATAGGATAACTGATAACATATGTTATCGATAGGTTGCTATGGCCTTCTAGAAGGATATTTACCTATTTGTGAATTATCATGATTTGGGTTGGTCTTAACGAGAATATGTATTTTATATCAGGTTTTGGGTGCTTTTGTGAGATTGTTATCACGGTTATGTTACCATGCAGAATGGATATTATCTTTTTCCCTGGCCTATGCTATGTGCTACTCTCTTATGTCATGATGGGCTGTGAGGTTGTATGATTATTCTACACGCATGTTGTGATTGTGTTCAAGCCTTGTGACGATGTGGGTGAATTGGCCCTCGTGATGTTGATTGGCTCATTTCACCTTAGTTGTGCTTGCTTTCTTCCATGTTTTGTTAATTCTATTCATTTTCCATAGTTATACTTGTTCACTCTAGTGTGTTTTATATCATTATTTATGTGATCAGTGAACCAAGCACTTTGGCTTGATGAGTATATGCGAGCGGGCTACACGCCGCAGCGGATGTTATGTGGGATACACTTTCCTTGTGTTTAGGTGTTTTGTTTTCCCCCTGTGGGATGATTTACTGAAACTGTACTTTTGTTGTTCACATGTTGTACTTGTTAAATAATCCTTACACCTTGTTTTACTTTTATTTGTACGGCATAACTGAGTTATTGCTGAGTTGGTATACGAGTTGTGTAGCGTGAGAATCCGTGTGGTTTCGAGATGAGTTATTAGTTGGGTTTCTTGTATTGGCTGAGATGAGGTTCTTAGACCCGAGATTTGCACTATCGTGTTGGGGGTGAGGAGTGTTGGGAAGTATGAGGTTGTTTCTTCTATGATTTGGGAAATGGCCCTTGACGGACGAAAAAGCTTCTTGACTTGTTGACTTCATGGGCAGCATTGTGGAGGTCTGGAACAAGTTTCTATTTGATGTGAAGTATATTGCCGAAGTCCAGATTGTTATTTGGGCAGCTATGGTGGTCAGAAGTTATAGCTACGAGCATTTAAGCTGTGTGGAACATCGTGTGATGGTACCGTGGGTTGGAATTATGGCTCAATTCTGCTTGTTCAGGTTTTTACACTGAGATAATGCGAGATTCGAGTCCTATGATGAATTTTAGATGTTGATATTTGGGTTCTGTTCTAAAGTTATGGACTAAGGATGAAATTAGATCTTCAATTAAATTGCGTTGTCATTCCTACATATGTTTGGGTGATCGGGAATCACCCCCGGGTGTATGTATGGTGAGCTCATGCAGTGGTTTGATGGCTTTAGAACAACCCTTGGCATGTTCGAGGACGAATGTATGCTTAAGTGGGGCAGAATGCAATGACCCAACCGGTCGTTTTGAGAATTTATGCTTCACTCGATGGTTTGGGGCACAAGTAGCTCCCTATGATGTATTAGGACGTGTGTGAAAAATTTGAGTTCATTCTGAGTTCATTTGATATGTTTCGGCGTGAGTTTTTGGAAGTGAGAAAGTTCATTAAGTTTGATTTGAGGTGTTTTTCATCATTTCAATGTTATTATGTATGATTTAAGGCCTTGAGTAGGTCCATGTTTTTTTATGGGACTTATTGGTATGTTCGTTGGGGTCTCGAGGGGCTCGGGTAAATTTTGGATAGGTTTGGAATGTGTTGCACTCGTTTTTCTTATGTTTCGACGTCCTTTCTTCAGGCATAAATGGTACCACATTAAACAAATGATCTCAAGTTTCTATTTTGATTGAAGCATTAGATCCGTATCGTAGTAAAGGAGCCATAGCAAAAAGAACCTTCAAATTTGAACATCGTATGAGGATTTTATGGTCATTTTACTAAGAATTGGGCCGCCAAATATTTCATATTAATAACGAAATTGTGATTGATTTCGTATTTAAAAATCTACACTATTTTCAAATATTGAAACCAATATATCTCCTTCATTATAAGGTCAAATGGAGTGATTCTAAGTCATAACTTGACTGCAATTTTACATGGAATCAGTTGGAGGCATCAAAAGTAAGTTTCGGGATTGTTTGGCATGCAAAACGAGGTAGAACAGCTGGGCAAAATTACTTAATGTTGAAAGTTTGTTAAGTTGGTCATATTTTGAGTTGGGGAGCTCGGATTTGGACAATGTTTGGAGATGATTTTTACTATATGGATGGGGATAAGTGTTCTATACTCGATTTTGGTTATATTTCATAAATCCATCTTCGTTTTAGGCATTTGATTGATGATTTCAAAGTGAAATTTGGGGGGGGTTTGTCTAAAATTTTATAAAGTGAATTTTTGAGTTTCTAATATCGATTCGGAGTCGCATTTGATTGAAACTAGTATGGTGGGACTCGTAATTGAATGGGTATTTGGGTTTTATTAATTTTGTCGGGTTCCGAGGTGGGGGCCCGGGGAGTTGACTTTTGTTGACTTTTTACAAATTGTACAAGAATCGTAGCTTTGGTAATTGAAATTATTTTCTCTTGCATTATTTGATGTATTTAAGTCATTTTTTTACTAGATTGAGCCGAGCGTTGATGAATTGGTAAAGGAAAAGCTAGATTGAGTATTGAATTGGACGAATTGAGGTAAGTATCCCGCCTAACCTTGTGTGGGGAAAACCACCCTTTAGGAATTGAGTCAATTGTGCTATCTCGATATGTGAAAGATGTGTAAGTAAGGTGACGAGTGGGTATATAGTTTATATGTGGTGTTGACCGGTTAGATTGTCTAGTCTTTTTCCATGATATTGATGAAATTGTCATAATATGTGGTATCTTGTTGTTAGGCTACATTTACATGCTCTATATGATGTTGTTAGCATTTATTTACCTCTTGCTGATTGTTTGGCGTCATTTGCCTTAGTTGAAGTTATTGCCTTCCTTATTATTTTATTACTTCTTAATTGTGAGTTCCTCTGTGACTCTGTGCCTATGTCCTACATGTCTAAATTGTTGTAATTACTATTGATACCCAATTTTTTCCTATATAATTTTCATATACAAAATACTCTCAAAATAGCATATATATATGCATATATAAGCATAGCTGAGTGTTTTGGCCTTTTTCTAATTTTTAAAAATTTTAAAAATAAATTTATTATACATTTTAGCAATACAAAAATCAATAATTATTCCCAAAATCATCAATTTTGGTGAATAATTCATTTTATTCCCATATTTATATCAAAATATAGTTAAGGTAAATTTTGTACATTTTTATAAATTTGTTTGGTATTTAAAAGATTAAATTGCATATAATTACAATTTTAGCCTACTTCTAAACTAATAGAATTTTGTTATTGTAAAATTAGTCACAGTATTTTTAAATTGATATTTATATGTTACTTGTTGGCTCAGTACTTTTAATTCGCTTTTAAAATCATTTGCATTATCTTTTCTAAATAAAAAAGGAAATTGGCTATTTAATATTTAGCCCCATTTCTATTTCAATTACAGCCCTTTTACCTTTCCATTTTAACCTTAAATTGATCCAATTTCAATCCTAAATCGGACCAACCCAATCCCTAAATTACCCGACCCCTGACCCAATTAAAAAACCCGCCCGGGTCCCCTTTGATCAACGGCCATGATTCCCCCTTTCCTTTTTTTAATTTCCAAACCCCCCAAACCTAATTCATTTTCATTTGGTCCGCCGCCTTTGAATACTCTCCCTCTCTCAACTCTTTCAAAGGTTCCCCTGGAACCCTGGCCTCTCTCATCCTCTCCTACCCCCATTCAACCACCGGTCACCGGAATCCTTGGCTTCTCAGGCCATGGATAGTTGGTACTCACCTATCTTCACCAGTATGCCATGGTTGTTCGAAGTTTTGAGGCCTGAACTCGATGACTCCCTCTCCGATCTTCTAAGCCCTTTGATTTTATGGCTTCTCTGGCCATGCTCTGCCATATTCAAGACTCAGGAGCCTGACTCTTGACCTTTCCGACTCAAGATCGGACCTGTTTCCAAGCCTTTCTCACTTCTAGGGTTTTAGAAGTTATTCGAGGTTCTTTCATTGTTGTTTGCTTAGATCTACACTATATCTATGCTTGTCTTGCCATCAAAAGGGTTTTCCCCAAAAGTTTCTTCTCAAAATCGTCTCTCTTCGATTTTAGGGTTCCTGAAAGGATTTTTGGAAAAAATTTCTAATTTTCTTCTTCTTTTCTTTATGTGTGTTTGTCTATACCCTGTTCTTGTGATTTTCTTTTACTATGCATATACTGTCTTCTGCCCTTTTCTTTTCTACTATTCATGTTACTCCTGTTAATCTCTGCTATGACTTCTTTACTCTCTTACTATATGTGTTTTCCATTAAGTTATCTGATTTTTTGTTTACTAGACTCTGTTCAACTTCTTTCATGCTTCATCTGCTTGTGTTCAAGTTCGTATTATCTCCTTCTTCTGAACCTGTTTAGGTTCCAAGTTTTCTCAAATATTTTCTTCGTGATTTTTCTTCCTTTGTCATTCAAACATGCTATCATATCTGTTTTGTTGAGACACTGAAACAAATGGCTTACTTCTCACCTCCATGTCCGATTCAATTTTGAAACCCTAGGATTTGGGAGTTTCCGTTGATGATTTTGATTTTGTGTTCGAGTTGGGGTTCCACTTTGGGACCCTGGACTCTCAGACTCATTGTGAGTCTACAAATTGGACTTGTGCCTTTTTGCTTATGATTCTAAACTTGATTCACATTTCTGTGCTTTATATATAAAGACTCTACTTTCAAAGGGTTTTGCCAACTGCTAATTGATTCCGAATTCCTTTAATTGTGTTTACTTGATTGTTACTGATTTTCCCTAATTGAACCTTTCATTACCCTTTTTTTGACTTGATTTATTCGAGTAAAAGTCTAAAATTGTGATTTTACTTGTTGATTCCCTTTCCTTTTTTTTACAAACCATGTACTATTGGTTGGTTGCCTTAAATAGATTCTATGTACTTACCCTTTATTACACTACTAGGAAAATATTTTTTCAAATTCCTTTCCTTAATTGTTTTACCCATTTGAAATCAGAATACCCTAACTAAAGGGAGACTGATTATAATGTTATTTCCTTACCTTTTCTGACTAACTTGCTGCACTATAAAAAGGGGCTCGACCCTTCTGCATTGACAGAGTTTTGAGGCTTTAAGATTTAGTAACTTTTGAAAACTTTACAACTTTAGAATTTTGAACTTTTGAATCCTAAAGTTAAATACCCATACTCTCATACACATACTCTCAATCACAGTACTCTTTCAAACTCTCTGCTCTCTTCTGAGATATTTTGTGCTGCTTTGCTTGCAACTTGGCTCTCAAGACTGCAGTTTTACTTATTTGTTTTCCCTGAAATTGGTATGTCTCAATTTTGATTTCATCTCTTTCCCTATGTGTTTACTTTATAGTTGCCATGTTCTTGCCTACTTGAAGTTCATATTTTTGTATTAAACTTGTTGTTTTCCTGTGTTTACTACTTGTTGTAAAATCCCATACCTTCATTCCCTTCTATGTGCTCAGATAAATTTCATGGCCTTGCAGTATCTAAATTACTGCCCAGGTCTAAAACTGACCTTCAATAGGTCCTAACTCCCAAATTTAGCTAACAGGCTGGTTAAGGGTGTGCCAGCATCCTAATTGCTGGGCATGACCACTAGTCTGTCATGGCCTTCCCTAATTTCCCCTCTATTGCACTACACTTACTCTTAGACTTTAAGTTCTGCCCCCCTCCTATAAGCCTTGCCTTGGGACCTTGAGTTCCCTCTGAACTTGGATATTTGAGGGTTGGACCTTCCACACCGCACTATAATTCTGTAATATATTTGGGTTGTAAGCATTGCCCGGAGCCCTTTGAGACTCTTGGGAACTTTGACACATCCCAAATAAGAGAAAGGCTTTGGAAATTTGATCTTTGGAAGTTGGTTTATCTCATATTGTTAGACCTTGAGTCTGAATTAGGCTGTTTGGTTGTAGATTGAATTTCTGATGTAATTTACTTTTCTGGATTCATTCAAGTTGTAATAACTTATGGGGTGTATAGTAAAAACGGGGGAGGGTCTCTCATGTTATGCATATGGGGTAGACATCATGTTTTAGGTCATATTTCTGCAATCACAACATTTCTCGCTTATGTATCTCCATATAGAGATCCTGCCTATAAGTCATTCCATTATTGCATATAGAGATCCCGCCTGTAGGTTTTCATATAGAAATCCTGCCTATAGTTTGTTTCATTACTGCATCTAGAAATCTTGCCTATAATATTGTTTCATTACTAGAAACCATGCCTATAAGTTTTCTACATATAGGAATCAGGCTTATAGTTTTTTTTCTGCACCTCTGCATATATGTCTGCCATTAGGCAAATAATCATAGGTTTAATAATAATCAACCTCATTCTAGATACCATGCCTATAGGACTCCTGCACTTACGTAATCATCTTAAAACCAACAACGCTTAGAAATCATGCCTATAGGATGTAATCAGTTGATCAGCTTCTTCCATTTAATCTATGAGCTTAAAATCAATAGCAAGGTCGTTTAAAATCTGCAGAACTTTGTTTATAAAACCAATAGCCTTTCTTTAAAATCAGTACTTCTTATACTTCACTAGATATCATGCTTATAAGCCTCATCTAGGCAAACCAGTAGGTATTTTATCAACTGCGTCAGTCCCTGATAAACTACAACCAGACAAGGCCTAATTCGGACTTCTTTTCTGAGAAATATGTGATAAAGCAGCCTTTCCTAATGCTTTAGATTTAATTCAGACCTAATCAGTACCTGTAAGTCATGCTAAATAATTTGTTGCTTTGAACGAGGAGGCCTATTTGAGCCTCTAACTGCTATGTGCTTCCCCTTTTCCTGCTTTATGTGTTTTGTTTGTCACACTAGATTTTTGTCATTTTAAAACTCTGAAATGCCAATCTCCCTTCCCTTTAGGATTAGTAGTCGGATTGGGGAGGGTAATAGCCTGCAATAAATAACGAGACCATTCAACGATATAATACCTTAACGGGGTGGGTAAGGGTAGACATGGATATGATGACCACACGATAACACCACGTGTATAAATGGTTACCGGGTGTTGCGTGGGGTGATCCGTGTTATTTATAAACCTAGTACCCCCCCTCCCTCTTTACTTGTTTATTTTCTTTTTTCCATAATTTTTATAAAATCAATAAATTTTCAGTTCATAAAACTCCTTTACATCAATCCTTTAAAAGCCTGTTTTAGATATTTAATTTCCAGCAACGTTTTTCTCCGAACCTCCACCTCTTTTACTCCTTTGTTTGATTATTTGTACCTATTATTTGACCCCCTTTCTGCACTTATACATCCTTTAAACAATTATGAAATCGCATATTCCTAAACTTCAAAATGCTTTTAATTTTTATATTTCCCCTTGTTGTAATCATTATGTGAAAGTCGTCTTGTTTGCTTACTTGTTGTTTCCATTCAAAGTCACAATTGTAGCATGGCTGGGAACCACACTAGTGGATCTTGGGGGGTGCCTAACACCATCCCCCCGAGATAATTTCAAGCCCTTACCCATTTTCTAGTTCTTCTTCTCTTTTGAATTTCTTAGTTACTAATGCACATAATCATTAGGTGGCGACTCTTATAAATTGAAAACCCAATTCCCAAAAGGAAAAGTGTCGTCCGGCCAAATGTCATAAACCCGATTTCGCCTTTAGAAAAAGGGGGCATCGACAGTATGGAGACTCTGCTGAGGATATTCTTTAGGCTTTTACCATTTCATGGTACTTGTGACTTTATTGCATCTTTATTGCCTTTATTTAATGTCTATCTCTTTTCTACTACAAAACCGACTTGGCTCTTTGTTTCTTTTCTTTAATTCTTTCTTTTACCGCTTTCCTTCAATACTATTGTAACTATGAGCAATTATTGTAATCATTACTTTATGAACGTGCAAATACGTGACAATTTGTTTCATTCTTGTAATTGCATATTCAACATCATATTCCACGCGTGCCAACTAAAATACCGTAGCAAAACTTATAATGAGTGGTTGCGCCCTTCCGATATTATTACCCCCTAAATTTGGCAAAGGCATATTTTGCGGTAAAACCAGTCGATCAGCGGTGCAGTCGACGGTTCTGTGCCTTTCCCTCTTGAGTTGTCCGCTCAATGGTACCAGTCTAGCACCCCATAGAAACCTTACTCTATTCAATTGTGCATGCATCACTGTCAAACCTAGTCGAGTCGGTTATACTGTCCGCATAATGACTCTTTAAGATAGCCTTGTCCAAAGTCCACTGGGTTTCCTTGGAACCCAAACGGACATTACCACATTTGTGCATTTATTTGGAGAACTAAATGCTACTTATGCCAATTATTGATATTTAAATAGTCGAGTCTTGCGGGGGTAAGGGCCTAACACTTTATTTTGCAAAAAATGAGGCATGAAGTCCCCAGATTCGGCATGGTAACCAACATGCACCCAAAGTTGCTAAATTGGTGGGAAGACCTTCACTTTAGTGATCAAACTCTCCTCCACAAATATTTGGGAAACTTGCCTTCTCTTTTGGAAATCCAATCTAACAACAAAATCATAGAGGCTGAAACTCTATTATGGGATGGCGACAAATCTGTGTTCCGCTTCGGGGGCCTTAAAATGACACCTTTGCTGGAGGAAATAGGAGGGCTAGCTAGTATCCCACTGGAAACGCTGGGTTTGCTTATGCCAGAAAATCGCAAGGGTAAGGGTTTTCTCAAAATGATGGGACTAAAGAAGAACACAGACCTGACCTGCTTGAAAGATTCCTACATTCCTTTTGACTATCCATACAAAAGATACGACTATAGTAAGTCTTACCGCACTTATATGAATTCGCCCTCACATCATTGGGGAATATCAACAGAAGAGTCTTCGTCTTTATGTTCTGCTTTTTGGGGATTATAGTATTTCCTATGAAGAAGGCTATGATCCATACCATACTGGCCATGGTTACCAAGACCTTAATGGAGGGAATTGGCGGGCAGCCTTTTAGCATAGTACCTATGATCGTTGCGGAGATATACCGAGCCCTAGAAAATTGTCAATAAGGGGCCAAACACTTTGAGGGTTGTAACTTACTGCTCCAACTATAGCTTATGGAGCATCTCCAAAAGGATGAATATCGGTAAGAGATTCTGCGCAGAGATTGGGATGATCATATCGCCTTCCATCAACCCAGGCGAATGAACTATATGCCTAACATGTTTGCCCAACCAGAAGATGCCAAAGGGTGGGTAGAGTTGTTCGAAAATCTGAGAGAGGACCAAGTACAATGGATGTTCGAATGGTTCCCTACTAAAGAATTCATTGTCCGATCTCGGGATGCGCTGTTTCTTATACTCATCGATCTGAGAGGAACTTATCCTTATGTCCCTCTTCGAGCCATGAGGCAGGCAGGAAGAAAGCAGGTTATACCAAGGGTCAACAAAATAAGTCACTTCAGGGCCGACTTTCAAGATGACGATAGTCCATACAAGTGCCAAGCTCAGCATATGTGGCACTGAAAAATCATCCTGGGAAAGAATTCCATAGAACCGGACAGGTACCATGTTGTTTATACTCCATACTATCCAAACTGGTTGGAGGACGAGCATAAGGTTAGGACAACCCGGGCTTGTTTGAGGTCACAGGGTCATCGACGAAAAGGCTGAAGTACAGGTTAAGTACAACCAATTGTGAAAGAGGATTCGGGAATGCGAAAGTGAGCACCAGGAAATTCAGGAAGCCCATCAAAAGCTGATTGAAGAATGGAAAGATATGGCTATCAGCGCCAACAAGCGACTAGGGTATTTGGAGCAGGGTTTAGTGGAGCTAGAAAGGAAGTTCATCAGAGGATTGAAAACTGCCAGAATGCTGAGGGAAACGAAGGAGGACACTTGGCTAGAGCCTACTTGCTGTTGGGACTACGTGAGCTGGTAAAGCTGTTCAATGGAGATAAAGATGCCGAGTCTTGCGAAGGTCCTTATGGGACCAAGTAGTTAGGAGTCTTTTCTTTGCTTTAAATGTAATAAGGCCAATGGCCATTAGTGACATTTTATTTTCTGCTATTTGTAGTGCCGTTTTGGGATTTGTCTTATTCTTATCAATAAAATGAGGCATTTAGCATTATAAGTTCTCCAAATCAACTTGTCGTTAGGCCTACCTCAGGCAAAACGAGGCTCCCAAATTAGGACACGATTTATATTCTTGCACTATGTGTTTAAATATTGCAACGTTTTCTCCTCACGACCCTCACTAACTTGTTACCCTTTGTTTAATTTTTGTTTTATTCCCCTTCCCCAAAGGTTAGTTCGTGCACTCTGGCATCGTCATCTTATTCCACAAGATCTAAGGGCCCTCCACCTCCTCCTCCTCTAAGTCCTATCAGAAACAAGAACAAGGTAAAATAGAAGATTTGAGCAACATCAGAAAGGAGAACTCAGTTGAAAGGGTAGAGGCTCCTCAGGGTATTCAGGTTTCCAAGGAAAGTGCCTCCCAGCTCAAATAGAAGTTATTGAAATTTTGGGAAGAATTGGACCAAGTTCTAAACTTGGAAAACTTGTCGTTTTCCCTCACTAACCCAGATGTCAATTTCCCCAACACTCAAAATCCCATACCACTACAAAACATCCCGAAACCACAAAACCAACCGCTCCCCATCACTACTGCAACACATGCCACACTTCAAGCAACACCCCACTGCTCATCCTTGAACTACTAAACTCCACAAATGATCTTTACCACAATACCCCCATCTATGTGGACACCATACCACACCCCATTCAGCCCGCCTCGAGTACACTTAAGTCTGATGACAAAGACTCTCTTATCAGGAATCTGGCCGCAGAACTCAAGAAGTTGACTAGCCGAGTTCAGGGTGTTGAAGGAAGCAAGGGGATCGAGGGACTTAATTACGAAGACCTTTGCATTCAACCAGATGTCGAATTGCCCGAGGGGTACAAACCTCCCAAGTTCGAAATGTTCAATGGCACCGGGGATCCCAAGGTTCATTTGAGGACATACTGCGACAAACTGGTTGGAGTAGGAAAAGATGAAAAGATTCGTATGAAGCTCTTTACGAGAAGTCGGAAAGGGGATGCTCTATCTTGGTACAATAGCCAAGACCAGAAGAAGTGGTCGAACTGGGTAAGTATGGCGTCCGATTTCATGGACAGGTTCAGATTCAACACGGAATATGTGCTAGATGTGTTCTACATCCAGAACTTAAAGAAGAAACCTACGGAGACATTCCGTGAGTATGCTACTCGTTGGAGATCGGAAGCTGCCAAGGTCAGGACGGCTTTAGAAGAAAGGCATATGAACAGGTTTTTTGTTCGGGCTCAAGACCCACAGTACTATGAAAGGTTGATGCTGATTGAAGGCCAGAAATTTTCCGACATCATCAAGCTAGGGGAGAGGATCGAGGAAGGTATTAAAAGTGGTATGGTCACTAACTTCGAAGCATTACAGGCTACCAACAAGGCTTTATAGTCTGGTGGCACGTCCAAAAAAAGGGATATGAGTGTCGTGATGGTTGCACAGAGAACAAAATCCCCAATAAAATACCAAACCTACCCAATACCCCCTCTTACATATCAACCTACATCAAATTACCAAGCGCGTTTGCCCTCTTACCAAGCTCCACCACCTACTTACCAATAATCTCCACCTCCCGCATATCGGCCTACTTCACCCAAATACTCCCCATCCACACACGTCTACCAAGACTACAACACCCAACAAGCCCACTATCAATCACCTCCCCCTCGCCAAAATTTCCCTAGACCCTGACAAAACTTCGACCGTAGAGCCCCCCAAACAATACACCACCATTGCCGAACCAATCGACCAGCTACATGAAAGGCTTAAAGTTGCTGGTTACATTACCCCTATCCCTGTCATAACCCTAGAAAACCCTTTCCAATGGGTGAACCCAAACAAAACATGTGCATACCATTCCGGTATGAAGGGGCATACCATTGATAAGTGCCGTTCTCTGAAGGATAAGATCCAAGATTTGATTGAAAACAAGATCATCATAGCAAAGGAGCCTGCTCTGAATGTCCGTAACAACCCTCCATCGGACCACAAGGGTGGCGGTGTTCACATGATTGACATAGAAGATGATTGGGACCCCAAAGGATCGATCAGATTGATCGCTGAAGGTGACGATTCAAAGAAACCAACAGTCACACTTAATCCGTTTGTAGTCCATATCTAGCCTTCTGGAGATGCTGAAGTGAACATGTCCATACAACTTGATCTTGAAACACCATCTTCTACAAAAATACCAAGGCTGATTGAGGTCGAGTTTGGGTCCCCGAAGGCACCTACGCAATTTGAAGTTGTTGTGTTACCTTCCGAAGCAAGGGTACCCATTCTGATAGCAATGTTGGCCATAGCACCATTCTATATGAAGGCCATTCCTTAGGATTAAATAGCCGAGGCAAGGAGAAAAGGAAAAGCCAAAACCGAAGAAGCAGTTGCGGCATGGGGTATGACAAGAACTGGCTTTATACTCCGGAACACTTGGTTGAGTCGAGTAAGCAGACCTCTGGTCCACAAGCTATCACCGAAACTAGGCCCAATGACCTCTGGAGAAAGATACAAGCAAAGGAATACTCAGTCATTGACCAATTGAATAAAACAATGGCACAGATCTCTATCCTAGCTCTGATGCACATAAGAATGCCTTGTTAAAAGTACTAAGTGAGGCATATGTACCGAGCAACATCACGGGAGGAGAAATGGCAAATATGGTAGGGCATGTAGTAGAGAGTTAGAAAATCACTTTCCACGAAGATGAGTTACCACCGGAAGGTTTAAGCCATAACAAGGCATTGCACATCACTTGCAATGCGAGGATCATTTCATCACCAGGATTCTGATTGACGGAGGGTCCAGCCTCAATATTTGTCCATTGGTGGCTCTCAGAACATTGGGAAAAACCCTGCATGAGATCAATGATGGAGGCATCAGTGTCAAATCTTTCGATGTTTCCCAAAGATCCACTATTGGGGAAATTAGTTTGTCTCTGCAAATAGGACATACTTGGTTCGATGTCGACTTTCAAGTAATAGACATCCCAGCATCTTACAACTTACTATTGGGACGGCCCTGGATCCATGCCGATGGGGCTGTGGCATCAACCCTACATCAGGCGGTGAAGTTTGAGTGGAATCACCAAGAGGTGATTATTCATGGTGACGGTAGCAATCCCATATACAATCGCTAGACCATCCCAGCAATCGGAGGAAGAAGAAAGATCGGCGGAGAAACCTACCACCACATTGAGCGAGTAAATGCCATGGACAAGGACAAATGGTGGGATAACATAATCGAAAGTACATTGAACTGGTGCGGGTATGAACCTAGCAAAGGACTTGGCAAGAATCTCCAAGGATTCGTTAAGCCCATTAAGCTCAAGAAGCATGGCACCTCCTTTGGATTAGGATATGAGTATACATGGGAAGAATTCAAGGATTGGTCACCACCCTGGCACAGCCCTTACTATCCATTGGAGCAGTCGATACCCCGTCTAGAAAAGACTTTTCAACCAACGAAAGTCATCTATGGGTCAGAAGAAGAGGAAGCATTAGTAGTAATGAGGAATTTGTTCTTAGAAAAGGAGGATATGGATAATTATGTCATTTTTGAGGAGGAGGAGGCGGAGGAAGGCCCTTCTATACAGGCTGTAAGTAGAGGAGCACGCCTCAACAATTGGACTGTCAGAACCACTAGAGCTTGGCATGCCTCGGGGTAGCAAGGCTGAACAAAGCACCACGCATTATTTTTCTTTACTAGTTTATTTTCCTTTCGCATTTTATTTTTCACAAGAAAGAGCTCCAATATTCAATACACTCATGGAATTTATTAAAATATTTCAATTTTCTTACAAATCTCTCTCTTATTATTTCCTCTCATTACTTTACTTGAACAACATTACTATTACTTATCTTGATGAACTGACGATTGTGACATGCAACGAGACATAGCAACAAACGGATATAGACTCGAAAGAAAATGATATACCAGAAGAGGTTGTTAAAGAGGTTGAGGATTTCAAGAATAGACCTAAGTCTAACTTGGACGAGACTGAGGTTGTTAACTTGCGAGATGCAGAAAATGTCAAAGAAACACGCATCAGTGTTCATTTGTCACTATCAAAAAAGGAGGAGTACACGGAATTCCTGAAGGAGTATGAGGACATATTCGCCTGGTCATATAATGATATGACCGGTCTTAGTACATCTATCGTGGCTCACAAACTGCCAACCAATCCTGCATGCCCGCCAATAAAGCAGAAACTCAGGAAGTTCAAGCCTGACATGAGTTTAAAAATCAAAGAACAAGTCACCAAGCAAGTCAAAGCCAAGGTTATAAGGTTAGTAGAGTATCCAACATGGTTAGACAACACCATGCCAGTACCGAAGAAAGATGGGAAGGTTAGAGTCTGTGTCGACTACCGGGACATCAATCTGGCCAGTCCCAAAGACGACTTACCCTTGCCAAATATACACATCTTAATTGACAACTGTGCCAAGCATGAGCTGCAGTCATTCGTTGATTGTTTTGCAGGTACCATCAGATATGGATGGATGAGGAAGATGCTGAGAAAACAACCTTCATTTCGCCGTGGGGGGTGTATTATTACAAGATATTGCCGTTTGGGTTAAAGAATGCTAGGGTCACCTATATGAGGGCCATGACTACTATTTTTCATGACATCATACACAAAGAGATCGAAGTGTATGTAGATTATGTTATCATCAAGTCCAAGAAATCCACTGACCACATGGAAGATTTGAGGAAGTTCTTTAATAGACTGATAAGGTACAACCTGAAACTGAATCTCGCCAAATATGCATTCGTGGTTCCTGCCGAAAAACTAGTCAGGTTTATTGTGAGTCACCGAGGAACAGAATTGGATCCGTCAATGGTCTAAGACATCCAGGAATTGCCACCACCAAATAACAAGAAAGAGGTTATGAATTTCTTCGGGAGACTTAACTACATCAGCCGGTTCATAGCTCAGTCCACTTTCATTTGTGAGCCGATCTTTAAGATGTTGAAGAAGGACGCTGCTACCAAATGGACTGATGATTGTCCGAAATCCTTTGACCGAATCAAAGAGTACATATCAACACTATCGGTTTTGGTTCCACCTGAACCAGGTAGACCCCTACTACTCTACCTTGCAGTGTTGGATGGAGCGTTCGGTTGCGTTCTTGGGCAACATGATGAAACGGGGAGGAAGGAACAGGCCATCTACTATCTCAGCAAGAAGTTCACCTCGTACGAGGCCCGATATTCTCTGTTGGAACGCACTTGTTGTGCTCTGACTTGGGTAGCTCAGAAGCTGAGGAACTATTTTTGTGCCTATACTACGTATCTCATATCAAGAATGGATCCGCTTAAGTACATCTTTCAGAAGCTGGCAAGCTAGCCCAGTGGCAGATCCTGCTGAGTGAATTTGACAGTGTCTACGTGACCCAGAAAGCAATCAAAGGACAGGCACTAGCGGATCACCTCGCTGAAAACCCTGTGGACAGAGAATACGAGCCTCTGAAGACATATTTTCCTAATGAAGAGGTATCCTTCATAGAAGAAGACATTGCAGAATCCTATGACGGTTGGAAGATGTTTTTCGATGAAGCAGCAAACTTCAAAGGAGTTGGCATAGAAGCAGTCCTAGTATCAGAAATCGGCCAGCATTATCCGGTGGTATCTTCCAAGCTTAGGTTCCCGTGCACCAACAACATGGTTGAGTACGAAGCTTGCATCTTAGGGCTCAAAATGGCCATTGACATAAATATCCAAGAGTTTCTAGTAATCAGGGATTTAGACCTGCTCATACATCAGGTCCGAGAAGAATGGGCAACTAAGAATTCAAAGATACTCCCGTATTTGCATCACGTACAGGAATTGAGGAAGAAATTCACAAAGACAGAATTCCAGCATGTTCCCAGAGTCCAGAATGAGTTTGCCGATGTGTTGGCAACCCTATCATCTATGATCCAACATCCAGATAAGAATTTCATAGATCTTATTATTGTAAAAGTTCATAACCAACTAGCTTACTGTGCTCATGTCGAAGAACAGGCAGATGGAAAACCTTGGTTTCACGATATTAAGGAATACATGGCAAAAAAAGAATACCCAGAGCTTGCAAATCCCACTCAGAAGCGCACACTCCGGAGATTATCTAACAATTTCTTTCGCAGTGGAGGAATCCTGTATAGGAGGACTCCGGATTTGGGATTACCAAGGTGTGTCGACGCAAAGGAAGTATCTAAATTGTTAGAAGAAATCCATGCTGGGGCCTGTGGTCCACATATGAACGGTTTTGTCTTATCTAAGAAGATACTTCGGGCAGGTTATTTTTGGATGACTATGGAAATAGGCTGCATCTAGTATGTCCAAAAGTGCCATCGCTGTCAGATACATGCAGACATGATAAAGGTGCCTCCAAACGAGCTTACTGCAACAAGCTCGCCATGGTCGTTCGCCGCTTGTGGAATAGATGTCATCGGACCTATCGAGCCTGCCGCATCAAACGGGCACAGGTTCATTCTAGTGGCAATTGATTATTTCACTAAATTGGTTAAAGCAGCCTCTCACAAGGCAGTGACTAAAAAAGTCATGGTAGACTTTGTCCGCAACCGCATTGTTTGTCTGTTCGGAATTCCAGAGTCAATCATCACTGATAATGGTTCCAATCTCAACAGTGACTTGATGAAAGCCATGTGTGAAACATTCATGATCAAACACAAGAATTCTATAGCTTACAAACCTCAGATGAATGGAGCCGTAGAAGCCGCCAATAAGAATATCAATAATATACTAAGGAAAATGATAGAAAAACATAAGCAGTGGCACGAGAAGCTATTATTTTATTTATTGGGGTACCGCACCAGAGTTTGCACATCAACCGGGGCAACTCCCTATATGCTGGTTTATGGTACAAAGGCATTCATTCCCACCAAGGTAGAAATTCCCTCATTGAGAATCATACAGGAAGTAGAACTCGATGACGCAAAATGGGTAAAGAGTTGCAACGAGCAGTTATCCCTCATAGATGGAAAAAGAATGAACGCAGTTTGTCATGGCCAATTTTATCAGAACAGAATGTCCAGAGCCTTCAACAAAAGAGTCAAGCCAAGACAATTCACGCCAGGACAGCTTGTATTGAAGAAAATCTTTCCACACCAAGATGAAGCCAAAGGGAAATTCTCTCCCAATTGGCAGGGCCTGTACATGGTTCACCGGGTTCTAACAGGAGGAGCCCTCATACTTGTAGAAATAGACGGAGAAGTTTGGCCAAAACCAATCAATTCGGATGCAGTAAAGTGATAATATGTGTAACATTTATGATTTCCTTATATAATGTAATTTGAACTATGCCTGACCTGATTCCCGTTTAAGAGGGGCTACGTAGGTAGCCTTATGGGTTCAGTCACAATTCAACAAAATTTTCATTTCCCCTGGATATTGGAAACTGGGGCAGAATTAAAAGGAGGACCCTCAAAATTCTGAAGTTGATTTCAGCCATTTATCGCAAGCAGCCGTCAGAAGCAGTAACCCAGTAAACTGGGGCAGAATTTTGAGGAGGACCCTCAAAATTCTTGAGCGAGTAAGGTTGCAATGTCTTGGACCGCGTCACAATCGTCGGTCCATCTAAAGAAAAAATATTTCTCAATTATACATTTATGTTATACTTTACTAAATCATGCATAACTATTATCAAATTACTTTGTTTAGCGACACAACCATAATGATACACAGCATCACCGAAAATAGATCCAAGCAGGACAAACGAAGTCCACGGGGAATACGAACTAACCTTCCCCCTCTACAAAACTCACAATTTTTCTTTAAATGCAGGCACCCAAGTCGTAAATCATCAAGTACATTTATCCACTCATAGTTTTTAGGTCTGCAACCTTCGGAACCATTACACCTACTCACAATTTCTATCCGTACATGATATCCCCAATGGCCACAATATCGCAATCAACTATCAGCTAAGGGATTTTACCACCATTCGTCTTTTACTTTTCTGCATTGCATAAGGCTACTATTCTGCCTTCATAGGTTAAGCACTACCTCCATCTGCATTTTTTGCATTGTATAAGGCTACTATTCTGCCTTCCGAGGTTAAGCTCTACCTCCATCTACATTTCTGCATTGCATAAGGCTACTATTTTGCCTTTCGAAGTTAAGCTCTACCTCCATCTGTATTTTATGCATTGCATAAGGCTGCTATTCTGCCTTCCGAGGTTAAGCTCTACCTCCATATACATATCTGCATTGCATAAGGCTACTATTCTGCCTTTCGAGGTTAAGCTCTACCTCCATCTGCATTTTCTGCATTGCATAAGGATACTATTCTGCCTTCTGAGGTTAAGCTCTACCTCCATCTGTATTTTTTCATTGCATAAGGCTACTATTCTGCCTTTCGAGGTTAATTTCTACCGCCATCCGCATTTTCTGCATTGCATAAGGCTACTATTCTGCCTTCCTAGGTTAAGCTCTACTTCCATCTACATTTTTCTGCATTTGCATGAGGCTACTATTCTGCCTTCCGAGGTTAAGCTCTACCTCCATCTACATTTTCTACATTTCATAAGGCTACTATTCTGCCTTTCGAGGTTAAGCTCTACCTCCATCTGCATTTTCTGTATTGTATAAGGCTACCATTCTGCCTTCCGAGGTTAAGCTCTACCTCCATCGGCAGGGCTGAAATAACGCCACCTTTATTTAGATTCTACATCGACTGAAAGATCGCCACCTTTATTTAAATCCTGCATCATCTGAAAGATCGCCATTCATATTTACGCTTTACATCAGCTTAAAGATCGTCACCTTCATTTAAATCCTACATCGGCTGAAATATCGCCACTTCACTTAAATCTTGCATTGGCTGGAAGATCGCCACCTTTTGCATTTCATGGGCTGAAAGATCGTCACCTTCTGTATTTCATAGGCTGAAAGATTGCCAAATTATCCAAGGGTGTCATTGTTCGGAGGCACCATTTTCATAGCCCAAGAACGTCATGCCATGGCTTGAGGACCCCATTTTATCTTTTACATATCATTATTCAAAGGCATCATAGTTCGGAGGCATCATTCTCACAGCCCGAGAGCATCATTTCATAGCCTGCAAATCCTTTATTGTACGCTTCATGGCCTAGGATGTCATGGTCTGAGGACGTCATCCTAACCATCCAAAGACAACATTCAGGGTCCAATGGAAACTTGCATCACGTTTAAATTTATGCACAATATATGTTTGTATTGCTCATTTGCAGATAAATCGACTGGCAATGGCCGTCTCAGCAGGAGTAATCCGGCTCCAGTTCCCGCAGCCTATTAGACTCGGACCGTCCTTCTCCATTCGAATATCTCATCCATTTTTGAAAAATCTCCGTCGGCATGTTCCACCGCTGGATCCTGAACGACATATGGCCTGATTCCTGTAAGACCAAGGATATGTAGGTAGCTCAGGAACCAGAGCTCGGTCAGAATTCTTCAAATTGTTCGGTCAAATTGGCCATCATATCTTTACCCGATAACTCTTTCATCTTTCCCGGGTAAATAGGGGCAGTTGTTGATACCCAATTTTTCTCTATATAATTTTCATATATAAAATACTCTCAAAAAAGCATATATATATATATATATATATATATATATATATATATATATATAAGCATAGCTGAGTGTTTTGGTATTTTTCCTAATTTTTAAAATCAATTTATATATATATATATATAAACATAGCTGAGTGTTTTGGTATTTTTCCTAATTTTTAAAATCAATTTATTATCCATTTTAGCAGT
>MU743056.1:14565-65202 GCA_026770625.1 Nicotiana glauca
ATTTGGACAGGATAGAGTGGAGTATCTTGGGCATATTATTTCAGGAAGAGGAGTAGCTACAGATCCTTCCAAAATTGAAGCCATGACTAATTGGCCAAGGCCTAAATCTGTCAAAGAATTGAGAGGGTTCCTAGGGCTTACAGGCTATTACAGAAGGTTTGTAAGAGCCTATGGTAGTATTAGCAGACCTCTTACTGATCTCTTGAAAAAAATGCATTTCACTGGTCTGATGAAGCAGAAGCAGCCTTCCAACAGCTTAAAATAGCCATGTTAATAGCTCCTGTGCTAACCTTAGCTGATTTCACTAAGCCATTCATCATAGAGACAGATGCTTGTTCTATAGGAATGGGGGCAGTTCTTTTACAGGAGGGAAGACCTATTGCTTACTTCAGCAAGGCTTTATCAGTTAGAAATAGAGGCCTATCTACCTATAAGAAGGAGTACTTGGCTGTATTAATTGCAGTAGAGAGATGGAGACACTACTTAATGGGAGGCCATTTCATTATAAGAACTGATCACCAGAGTCTCAAATACTTACTGGAGCAGAAAATCACTACAGCACTACAGCAGAAAGGTCTAACTAAATTACTGGGCCTAGACTATGAGGTTCAGTATAAAAGGGGAAAAGAGAACAGAGTGGCAGATGCCTTATCCAGGAGACAGGAAGGTGACTCTACCCTGTGTGCCATTACCTCATCAGATCCTACTTGGATGCAAGAAGTATGTCACAGCTATGAGGGTGACTCTGAGGCACTACAATTGATAGCTGAGTTGATAGCAGACCCTTCTAGTAAACCTAAGTTCATTCTACAGCAGGGTATTATCAGATTTGACAACAGGATTTGGGTTGGAAAAAGTACCAATTTTAGAATCAAAATATTTGAAACACTCCACCAATCTCCATTGGGGGGACACTCTGGTCAATTGGGAACCTACAAGAGAGTGGGAATGGTGTTCTACTGGCCAAACATGAAAGTTGATATTTCCAAATGGGTTTCAGAATGTGACATCTGTCAGAGAATGAAGAATGAGAATGTTCATTCTCCTGGTTTACTCCAGCCATTGCCAATACCTGAGATGCCTTGGCAAGACATAGCCATGGACTTTGTGGAAGGTTTGCCTACCTCTAGTCATAAGGATGTAATTTTGGTAGTAGTGGATAGATTGACCAAATATGGTCATTTTATGGCTTTAAAACATCCTTATACAGCTAAAGAAGTAGCCGAGGTATTCCTACAGGAGGTTTATAAGTTACACGGGTTACCTAAGTCTATAGTTACTAACAGGGATGCTGTCTTTACCAGTCAATTTTGGCAACAACTTTTCAAAGCTATGGGGACCAAGTTGAACATGTCAACAGCCTATCACCCTCAGTCATGTGGTTAGACAGAAAGACTCAACCGTTGCTTGGAAGCTTACTTACGATCTATGGTTTTTGCTACTCCTAAAAAGTGGTTAAAATGGCTACCCTTGGCTGAATGCTAGTATAACACCAATTATCATAGTTCTTTACGAACTACACCCTTCCAAGCACTTTATGGGTTTCCTCCTATACAGATACCTTTGGGGTCATTACCCCACTCAACACAGACAGAAGTGGGAGCTAATTTAGCTTAGAGGCAACAGATGCTACTCAACCTCAAAGATAACTTGATACAAGCACAGGCTCGTATGAAGTTCTATGCTGACAATAATAGATCTAAGAGGGTATTGGAAGTAGGGGATTGGGTCTATCTCAAACTACAACCATATAGACAATCGACTATTGCAGTGAGGAGGAATCTTAAGCTCAGTGCCAGATTCTTTGGGCCTTACAAGATTCTACAGAAGATAGGAAGTGTTGCTTACCGTTTAGAGCTACCAGCAACCTCCCAGATCCATCCGGTGTTTCATGTCTCTCAACTGAAGAAGCGAGTTGGACCAGAGGTGAATCCACAACTTCAGCCTCCAAATTGTGATGTGCATGGTCGGATACTGGTCCAGCCCTTAGCAATTCTTGAACGCAAAATGGTGAAGGCTAATAATGCTGTCCAGGTTAAGGTACTAGTTCACTGGACAAATCTCAGCCCAGAAGAAGCCACTTGGGAGGATTGGGGTTATATAAGGAGTCAATTTCCTGACTTTGTAGCTCAACTTCGACCTTGAGGACAAGGTCAATCTCTATGGGGGAGGTATTGTTATGAATGCAGATGAATTAGGAAAGGGGTGTGGAAATATCTAGAAGAAGGGGAAAGAGACGTGTATAGCAGATAGAATAGTCACGTGAGCCACACATGACTATTAATAAAATGGAACGGTGTTACAAGAAATAAAAGAAGGGTTGAGATTCAACAACTCAGTTATAACCCAAGGGCTGAGATTAGAGCTGAAGCTGAAGCTATAAAACACATCAGTGAAGGACTTAGAAAGGGAAGGAATCTTGTAATTTCTAACTACCTCTCCCTCTATCTCTTCTCACTCTCGATTCTCTTTTCCTCATTCTTTTCTTCCTTCTCTCATTTCAGGTAACCGCCATTGGAGCAGCTAATTAGAGCTTAGTAGTTAGCTGTTGAATTACATTCTAATGTACAATTTGAGTGTAATTGAATCCATCTATCAATAATATACCTCATTTCTACTTCTATCAATTTCTCCTAAATCTAGTACATTACAAGCGACCCCTGAAAACGAACTCCCTCCTCTCAAAAACGAGGTCAGCCGTCTCTTCCGTCTCAGCCACGATGGCTGCTGCTCCTCCTTCTTCTCTGATGTTGTTGGAATAGATTTTTGTTTGCCGATGAACCCCAAACTTCTCGGCAGAAATTCCGGTGGCAACAGTCACCCGCTTCAGTCATCGTTGAAGGAGAGTCGAGGTTCGTTCGAGATTCCGTTTTGATTCGAGATCTCTGTTCAATTTTCCGGCGAGCCTCAAAGTTGAAGTTCTGTGGTCCTGGTTAGTTCCCATCTGATTTTGGAGCTACTCGTCAGTTAAGCTATGGTTCACTTTAAGAGTTTCATTTCCCATCTTTTATTTCTTGTATTTAATGGGTCATAATTAATTTTATTTTACGTGTGTTTATGTGGTGATATATGTAATTGTTATAGTATGTTTGTGAGTTAACATTCAGGTGTCTGCTTCTTTAAATTTGATTTTGGTCTGAACTGGATTCGTATTCTGTCGTCAATCCTTTGTGTTTTGATTTTGCTTCTCTTTTGCTTTACGATATTTGCGGTTGTTGTTACTAATAAAGGTGCTGGTGAAGTAATCTCGGGTAAAGGATATAAGGAGTATAGATTTAGGGATTATACTGCATTGCCTTGTTTTTGGAGGAAGGGCTTGGGGTCAGAATTGAGTTTGAATACATATTTGAATTGGTTTAAAAGCAGCCTTCTAATATTGTTAAGAAGTTTCATGGTAGGTTTTTACAATAGGTTAACTCTTTATGGTTTTTAAAGAATTCAATAGTTGTTCCTAGTTTTTAAAATCAGTTGAAGTTGTCAGCCATTGTTTTTGTTTGTAGGAAATTAGGACTTAAAAGATGTAAATAACAGGCTGCTAATAGTTTAACAGGGGATTTTTAAGGGGTAATTAGAAAAAACTTAGGGGTCAACCCAGACAATATAGAATACATAAATAATTGAAGTAGTGGAAACTACACTAATGCATGTTTTTAGGATTGAAATGAGCACTACTTAATTTAAATAATAGTGCTAGCTTAGTGGAAGATTTTAAAATGAAAAGATAATTTGATAATGTGAATGGCACTAAGTTAGTGGTTAATTAAAGAATGGAAAAGGGAGATTATTAAGAGATTAAGCACTAATTAGTTGCCTATTTAAGATACAATCTGAAAGAAGGAGAGGGGGAAGTATTCTGAAAATTAAGAGATTCTAAAAAAAAAAAATTACCGAAGAGATAGAGAGTACCAGAGAATTGAGAACACTGAGAGCTAAGAAATCGAAGAGCTAAAAATCCATAAAAGAAGACTGTTGAGAATTAAAGAAAAAAAAAGCTATTGTTTCATTAAGTTTTCAGTAATTTTGGTTTCTTTCTTATCTCCTGAAACTGTTTGATTAATCTGAGTAAGCAATGGATTGAAGTTGGTTGTAAAAGTTTGGTTTAAAGTCTTTTGTTGGATTGTTGGTTTGTTGAACTTATTATTCTGGGCTATTGCTCATCATTTCTAGGTTCGAAGTTTGTTTTCTGCTAAGCTTTTTGCTGTTGTTTCCTACTGATCTACTGCTGACTCCTCACCTCTGTTTCCTCCTATTTCCAGGTATGTCTCAGCTTGAATAGCATGTGAGATATAAAGAGAGCTTCATATATGATTCAGACAATGAAATAAAAATGGTCTTTGGTTTTAAGAGATTGTTCATGTGTCTTACTTGTTTAAATTAGCGTAATCACTAGAACACTATTGTACCTGGGCATGGCTTATGTAACCTTTGTTAGGATTATGCTTGAGTTTTGATATGTTATTCCAATTCTGACTTAGTTAGTTCTTTCTCAAGTACTGGTGTTGGAACTATCATGGTATGAACTTGATGAACAATGCTCTTAGTCAAATTAGTATCTACCACCTCTTTCTTCATGTTTATTTTTGGTTAATTCAGTCGTAACTCACTGTGTAATACCAGGTGGACTTTGGACTTTACCCCTTTAAGTGAATCTAAAGTGATGTTCTTGCTGCGTACTGATTTATTTAAGCCTATTGTTTGGATGCTAATATTCTAATTTTTCCAATTAAGCATATTGATTTGTTTTGTTTGGATACGTTGGTCGGATCGTTCTAGTTTTTTTGGTTATATTCTCTGTTGCAATTCATGGCTCCATCCTTTGTATCTGAACAAATATCATTTGTTTTGGCGCTTTGGATGAGCGTAGGATTTAGGCTCATATAAAGCCAAATGAATGTGAGAACCCATTTCAATTTCTATCGTTGATTTTAGCCAATTTTGTTGTTGTAGTTTGAAGATTCTATAGAGAGTATCAACACCCATGTCACACTATTCAGGCAACGAAAATAACTAAGTAAATAGCCATTTGTTGTGGATAAAGATGGTGATAAGCTGTTGGAAGATTACAAGATGTGAAAATAATAGGAATATAGTGAAAACCTTTTTTTTTTTATTTTTCCTTTTCTTGCTTTTGTACGAAGGTGTGGCAATGCAATGAGTTTGGATTTGTTAGTTCATAAGTATTTGTTTCCTTTAGTTTACTGTAAATACTAGAATTCTTTTAATTTGCTTCATTAACTTAAGTGAACTACGGTTTAAATAATTATGATGTGTACCACCTTTAATTAACTGGATCCTTGGAATTTGTCTATAATGTGTGCCTGAAACTGTAAGTCAGACATTTAGCTCGTTATAAGAATCATTTATATGATAATTTAAGTATTTCAAACTCTGCAGCAAAGGAAATAGCATGAACAAAGTGTCCTTTAGAGGAGCCCACTCACTGCATAAGAAAAATGAAAGAAAATCTTGTCCATGGTGATATTAATACTATGAATGGATTGCTTTATAAGATAACCAGCAACATACATAGCGGGGTGGTGGCGCAGTTGGCTAGCGCATAGAAAAGGCCAACGTTTGGTCACAGATGGCTATTGAAATTACTCTAATATCCATAAACCATTACTTTTTTGTAATAATCTCAAGTAGTTTAGAAGAATTAAAATAGAAGCACTTCTAGTTTGCCTTTAAAATATATAACCCTTTTCTTAAAAATAATTGAGGTGCGCCGCGCCAAATAGAACGTCAAATGCGGGGCCCTCGTTAAGTGTATATATAATAAATACCTAGAATTCGGGATGGGCCGTTTAGCAAATTTCATGGCCTTTCCCAAAATAATAACACGTCAGTTGCTTTAAGCGCGTTCTTTAATAATTTTACCTTCCTAAATTCGGGTGTGCATTTCATGCGACCCAAATTCAAATCCCAAAATGTTGAATAAAATGTGTCGAGGATCCGGGTGCATTTCATGTGACGTGATCCAAAAACATATTTTAAACGATGTTCAATTTTCCTTAAAATTAATTAAAAGCTATAAATAATTTAAAATTGCACTATAGGTTTGAACATATGTTAAAATTAGATAAATAAGCCAAATATGACAGTTGAGCGACTGTGCTAGAACCACGAAACTCGGGAATGCCTAACACCTTCTCCCGGGTTAAAAGAATTCCTTATCCGGATTTCTGGTTCGTAGACTGTAATATAGAGTCAACTTTTTCCTCGATTCGGAATTCAAACCGGTGACTTGGGACACCATAAATCTCTCAAGTGGCGACTCTGAATCTCTTAATAAACGAATCTCATTTCGATTGTCCTTTAATTGGAAAAATTCCATTTACCACGCCCTTCGCGTGGTGCGGTAGCGCCAAAAAGGAGGTGTGACACCTGCCCTGAGTATTTTCTTGGTTAGAACGAAACCATTCATGTGCGGGCCACATGTCCCAGCATGAACATCCTCAAGTAGCTTAGAAGTTTCCTTTGTGTCGACGCATCTCCGCAAACCCAAATCCGGAGTTCTTCTGTACAAGTTTCCTCCGCTGTGGAAGAAGTGATTTGACAATCTCTGGAGCGTGCATTTTTTAATGTGATTTGCATACTCCGGGTATTCTCCTTTTGATAAGTATTCCTTGATTTCATGGAACCAAGGCTTTCCATCTGCTTCTTCCTCGACATGAGCATAATATGCTGGCTGATTATGGATCTTCACCGGAATATGATTAATATAGTTCTTATCTGGATATTGTATCATTGATGACAAAGTGGCTAATGCGTCGGCGAACTCATTATGAATTATGGGCACATGTCAGAATTCTATCTTTGTGAACCTCCTTTTCAATTCCTGCACATGGTGAATTCTTGGTAGCCCATTCTCCTTTTACCTGATGTACAAGCAAATCTGAATCGCCGATCACTAACAACTCCTAAATGTTCATGTCGACTACCATGATGAGCCCTAGTATGCAGGCTTCATATTCTGCCATGTTGTTAGTGCAGGGAAATCAGAGTTTAGCAGATACGAGATAATGTTGACCTATTTCTGATACCAAAACTGCTCAAATGCCTACTCCTTTGAAATTTGCGGCTCCATCAAAAAACATCCTCCAATCGTCATATGCTTCGGTAATGTCTTTCCCTATGAATGATACTTCTTCATCAGGAAAATATGTTTTCAAGGGCTCTATTATCCTCCCACCAGATTTTTAGCAAGGAAATCTGTCAATGCCTGTCCTTTGACTGCCTTTTGAGTTACATAGACGATGTCGAACTCATTCAGCAATATCTGCCATTTAACCAACTTCCCCGTAGGCATGGGCTTCTGAAATATGTACTTCAGAGGATCCATCCTGGATATGAGGTACGTAGCATAGGAACAGAAATAATACGTCAACTTCTAAGCTGTCCAGGTCAAAGCACAGCAAGTGCGTTCAAGCAGAGAATACCGTGCTTCATAAGGTGTGAATTTCTTACTCGGGTAATATATGGCTTGCTCCTTTCTTCCTGTATCATCATGTTGTCCTAAAACACATCCAAAGGCTCCATCTAACACGGATAGATAAAGTAGCAAAGGTCGTCCTGGTTCAAGCGGGACCAGAACTAGTGGTATGGATAGGTATTCCTTGATCTTATCAAAAGCTTTCTGACAATCCTCGGTCCAACTTGTCTTAGCATCCTTCCTCAGCACCTTGAAGATGGGTTCATATATTACGGTGGACTGTGCTATGAATCTACTGATGTAGTTGAGTCATCCCAAGAATCTCATCACGTCCTTTTTGCTTTTGGGTGTTGTAACTCCTGAATAGCTTTGACTTTAGTCGGATCTAGCTCGATCCTTCGGAGACTGAAAATGAATCCCAATAACTTTCCTGCAGGAACCTCGAATGCACACTTTGTGGGGTTTAACTTCAAATTGTACCTCCTGAGCCTGTCGAAGAATTTCCTCAATTCTGCTGTGTGATCTGCGGCCATCTTGGAATTGATAATGATGTCGTCCACATATACCTCTATTTATCTGTGTATCATATCATGGAAAATGGTTGTCATGGCTCTCATGTAAGTAGCCCCAGCATTCTTTAGACCGAATGGCATCATCTTGTAACAGTATACACCCCAAGGTGTAATAAAAGATGTCTTCTCGGCATCTTCTTCATCCATCCAGATCTGGTGATAACTTGTGAAACAATCTACAAAGGATTGGAGTTCATTCTTGGTGCAGATATCGATCAGGATATTTTTATTTGGCAGTGAGAAGTCGTCTATGGGACTTGATCTCTTTAAATATCAATAATCAACATATACTCAGACATTCCCATCTTTCTTCAAAACTAGCACAATATTACCTAAATAGGTTGGGTACTCAACTACCCTTAGAACCTTGGCTTTGATCTGCTTGGTAACTTCCTCCTTGATTTTCCAACTCATGTCTAGTTTGAATTTTCTGAGTTTCTGCTTGACTGGCGGGCACATGGGATTGGTAAGCAACTTGTGAGCTACCATAGAAGTGCTCAAACTGGTCATATCGTCATACGACCATGCGAAAATGTCCTCATATTCTTTTAGAAAAATGGATGTATTCTTCTTTCTCTGTTGGCGACAAGTGAATGCAGATGCGGGTCTCTTTGATGGTTTTGATGTCTCCCAAATTTACTGCTTCTGTTTCGTCCAAGTTGGACTTAGGCTTGTTCTCAAAATTCTCCACTTCCCTGACAATTTCCTCGGGTATCTCATCTTCTTCCTGTGAGTCACTATTCTCATATTGCATTGCTTAATTACATGTCACAGTCACAGGTTCATCAGGAAAAGTAATAATAACACTGTAGAAGGGAAAAGTATAAAAATAGTAATGTATAATCGTAAAGGATAGATATGTTTGATTAAAACTGTGAAAATTGTTCAAACAAAAGCTTGGCTCGGTAGATCGAGCATTTATTTAAAACAGAGAAATCTTAAAACAAAATTGCTGGAAAATTTAAATGCCTAGAATAGCTATAAATTTTGCCAACCTACCCAGGGACTCGGTGGGCTCGGGATGGTGGGGCAGTCCAATTTCTGAGAATAGCTCCCTTTTGCCATAGTCTGAATGGTGACGCCTTCTTCCTCATCCTCCTCAATTATGGGACTGCAGTCTATCTCCTCATCTTCTAAGAAAATATCCTTTAGCCCAACTAGTGATTCTTCTTCAGCAGTTCCCCATATTGTGTCCGCCTTATGGAAAGCTTGTTCCAAACGTGGTACTGGTTGCTCAAGAGGGTAATATGGTCCGCGCCATGGAGACGACCAATTCCTGTATTCTTTCCATATGTACTGGCACCTGAGCCCAAAGTTAGTACCATGATTCCTCAGCTGTATTGGTTTGGTGATGCATTGGAGGTTCTTTCCCAATCATTTGTCGGGTTCAAATTCAGACCATGCTAATATGATTTCTATCTTGCTACTCCACCACTTATCTTTTTCGACAACATTGACACGTTCGATGTGATAGTAGGTTTCCCCTCCTAGACTTCTTCTATGTCCAATTGCCGAAATGGTTTGACTGGTGTAGATGGGGTTACTCCCATGTCGATGAATGATTACCTCCTTACGGTTCCATTCAAATTTTACTGCTTGATTTAGTGTGGAGGGCACAGCTCCATCAACATAGATCCACGGGCGGCCCAACAAAAGATTATCTGAGGCTGGTATATCAAGCACTTGGAACTCAACGTCGAACCAAGTTGCTCCCATCTGCAAACAAAGGTTGACTTCCCCGATCGTGGCCCTCTGGGGACCCATCAAAAGCCTTGACATTCAACCTTTCGGTTCGTATTTCATGGAAACCTTTGTCCAACCTTTTCAGGGTATCCAACAGACAAATATTCAGACTCGAAACCCCATCAATCAGGACCCTAGCAATGAACTTGTCTTCAAATTGTACTGTAATATTCAATGCTCGATTGTGATTCTGTCCCTCGGTGCTAGCTCATCGTCGTGGAAGATGATCTTATGGCTTTCTAGTACTTGTCTAACCATGATGGCCATTTCTCCACCGGTGATGTTACAGGGTATGTAGACCTCACTCAGTACTTTCATTGATGCATTCTTGTGTGACTCAGAGTTCTGTAGTAATGACAGGATAGATATCTGACTCGGGACTTTGTTTAGGTGGTCAACACCAAAGTACTCCTTTGCCTGTACCTTTCTCTACAGTTCATCTGGCCCAGTCTCAATAATTAGTTGCCTAGCAATAGCTTTCTTACTTGAACCTCCTAGGTATTCCGGTATATAGACTCTTCCGGTCCTAGTCATTCCCTGTGCCACGTTAGATTCCTCTACCTTGGCCTTCCTATTCCACCAAGCCTTAGCGACATAATCCCAAGGTATTGCTTTTGAGTTGAATCAGGGTGTGGTTGATACTGTCACAATGAAAGGTGTGATCACTTCTACTTCAAATGGAGGTGGGGTGGCTGCGGGCGGAGCCACTTCGACCTCGAATGGCTCTGATGTAGTTACCTCAACCTTGATAAGTGCCTGAGTCTGAACTATGATAGGAGTAAGTGTGACTGCGACCTTAGAGTCATCGCCTTCCTGAATAAGCCCGATCGACCCTTCAGGGTCCCATTTATTCATTTGCTTCTATCACATGTATACCATCACTTATGTGATGAGGGAGAGGATTGTTGTGGACATTAGGTGACTTCTCCTTTGCTTGTATGACCTTATTGTCAATTAACGTTTGGATAGTATCCTTCAATTTCCGACACTCAGCTGTGGTGTGCCCTTTCATACCGGAATGGTATGCACAAGTCTTGTTTGGACCCACTGGGATGGGTTTTCTAATGCTACAGCGGGAACAAGAGTTACATTACCGGTAGCTTTTAACCTTTCATATAATTGGTCAATGGGTTCAACAATGGCGGTACTGTATGGGTGGCTTACGGTCAAAGTTTGGTTGTGATTGGAAGTGAGATGGTTGTGATTGGAAGTGAGATGGTTGGGAGTTATATGTGTGATGGACAGAGGCTGGTTAGGAGTATTTGGGGGATGAAGGTTTATATGTGGGCGGTGGTGCTTGGTACGAGGGTGGAAATGTTTGGTATGCGGGTAGAGGTGTTTGGTAGACAAGTGGGGACTTTGGGCCTTGGACTACCATTACTGCCCCAACATCTCTCTTCTTCGATATGCCACCTGATTGTAGGCTTGCAAAGACTTGAAGTTTGTTTTCCGCTCTTGATCCCTTCTTCAATCCTTTCTACGAGCTTGATGATGTCAGAGAATTTATGATTTTTGATAATCATGAACCTCTCATAATATTGCGTGTCCTGTGCCCTGACAAAGAATTTATTCATATGTTCTTCATCCAACGATGGTCTGATCTTGGCGGCTTCCAACCTCCAAAGGGTAGCATATTCATGGAAGGTCTCAGTGGGATTCTTCTTGAGATTTTGAATATAGAAGACATCAGTTGCATTCTCTGTGTTGAACTTGAACCGGTCCATGAAATCTGACGCCATGCTTACCCAATTTAACCACTTCTTAGGATCTTGGCCGATATACCAAGACAACGCATCTCTAGTAAGGCTCTTCATAAAGAGCTTCATTCGGATCTTTTCATCTTTCCCGACCCCGACGAGTTTGTCGCATTAAATTCTGAGATGAACCTTGGGATCACCTATACCATTGAACATTTCAAACTTGGGAGGTTTGTAACCCTTCGGCAGTTCGACATCCGGCTGTATGCACAAGTCCTCATAGTTTAAACCCTCTATTCCTCTATCGCCTTCAATACCTTGAACTCGGCTTGTTAACTTTTAAAGCTCTTCAACCATGTTCCGAATGAGCAGGTTCTTTTTGATGGTTTCTGGTGTATAGGAAATTGGTTGGGTAGAATGCGGTATAGTTTCCACGTATATGGGGTTGCTCTGATGGGTGCTAGGAACTTGGGTATAGTCGTGGTTATTGGTGGAGTTTTGTGGATCGGGAACAAGTGGTGGTGTATTTTGGGGAGTGTGGTAAGTAGTGGCTGGTAAGTAATGAATTAGTTGATACTGTTGTGGTGGAGTTGGCATCGGTAATGGATTGATATTTTGGGGTGGAGTGGAATATTGATTTGGTATGGTAGTATTTTGAGGCTGTTATTTTGTGTGTTTGAGGAGGTGTTGGGTTCTTTGCGTTCTGTTGGTAGATATAAGGGACATTGAGGGTCAGCGACAAATTTGCCAAATTGTGGATCTGCTTTAATTCTCCTTGTAGTTCTAGTATCCTTTGTTTTAGTCTTAGAACCAGGTCATTTGGGGCCGGAGTAATACGATCGTCAAAATTCTCTGCGTTCCCAACGTTTTCCTTTCGGATTCCACTTAAATCGTCCATCTTTGCTTTCCCTCTGCTTTTTGAGTTGCTTGGAGGAGGAGAAGGTGGAGGGCCTCTAGATCTGGTATGATATGCTGATGAGGCCAGTATGGGTGAACCAACCTATTGGGGATGGGAATAATAATAAAAAAGTAAACAAAACAAAAGGTAACAAGTTAGTGGGGATCTTGAAATGTTTGCAGTATTTAAACACATATTTATTCACACATTAGTTCATTACAAGTAAGCAGTTGAAGCAAATATGTTGCAAGTAAAATACATTAGAGTAATTCAAGATAAAGTTTTGAATAAGTTGTAAACAAAGTTTTAAAGAAAAGATTTGGTAAATAGGGGTCCTAGGTTGGTTAGCCTATAGGATTATATCAGTACAATGCCCGATAATCACTCCTTAGAAAAGGGATATGCACGGCATTAGCACACCGGTCATCATATCCATATATACCCTTTCCCATCCACTTAGTGGACATGCAAAGAGAGTGTTGGTCAGCGATCTCTATTGTGTGCTGCTACCCGTCCCTTCTTAATGGTCCTAGAGGGATATAGGACCTCTACCTATATGTAGTTCTAGATATACCCCTAAGGTTTGGAAAGACGAAAACTCTAAGGCGACAGTCAAAACATGTAGGACTTTCCACATAATGGGGGCAGATAAGAGGCTCAAAGTTTTCCTCTCAAGTAAACATACAAGCAGCACGACTCAAACACAGTTAAGGTATTTATTAATCAAAGTCCTAAAGCAGGATCTCTAAGTGACTATGCAAAAACAGACAAACCTTTTATACCCAGAAGTTATAACCTAGAAGTTGCCTAGGGACTCTCTTAAAAGTTATTAGAATTAGGAACATTAAACGACAGAGAGAGCTTCAGGGGAATGCATTGTTGAAAATTCCCTAAGGCTTGCCTATATGCAGTATACTGTATCTATATTAACGCAGAAACAAATAGGTTTTTGAAATAGACTCCTTTAATACCTATAAGCATGGTATCTAGTGAGATTAATGCAATTTTGAAAGAACTTGTTTCAGGAAATGTTAACGCTTAGTAAGACTAGCTTTAGAAATGAACTAGGCATAACGAAATTGATTTATTAGACTAAATTAAATTACTAGACATAATTGTATTACTGACTTTAGTTGATTTGCAGAAACATATAGAAGGACTTATTAGAACCGAATCGGAGTTGAGTCCTATAGGCATGACATCTACTAATTTAAGACATGATTGTTTGGAACCTATAAACATGGTTTCTGACATGACAAAATGCAGAACCTTAGGAACATGATTTCTACTTGATGCAAACGACATTAGAAGTGAGATCCTATAGATATGATTTCTATTAGGCAAAGCAATCAGATTCAAAAGAGTAAATCCCTATGAGCATGTTTTCTAAAGTAGGTGGTTTTTTAAAAGTAAGATCCTAAGAGCAGGATTTCTACCCATATTACCCCATAAAGTATACATCTACCAACCCTTTTTTACTAAGTACCCCAAATATCTGTTTACAAATTATTACAGGACAATGAATAAATTACATAAGTAAAATAGAAAATCAAGAAGCTAATCTATAGGGAGCCTTCAATTAGGCCCAAGTTTCCCAAAGCCTCTAACAAAATCATAGTCTAGGTGCATCAGAGTTCCTTAAGGATCTCAAAGATCCCGGACAGTGCTTACACGTAGACATAGCAACCAAGACTTGAACAAGTGCAGTGTGGAAAGGCCAGCCTCAGTATTCCAGAGTTCAGAGGGCTCTCAAGATGATCCCAAGGAAGTACGCATACTAGAGGGGGCAGAACTTATTGACTAAGAGTAAAGTGGAAGTGCAGGACACAAGTTGAAAGGATTATTAAAGACTATATTGGAAAGTCTATTTTGAAAGCAATTAATAAAGCCACAAAGATTTCTTGAAAAGAGGTTGGAGTAGTAAAAAAGCTTAAATACATTAAGAAAGGATCACACACAGCTAGTTTACAGAATTCAGTAGTTATACAGGGGGTCAAGAGATTGGGGATACGTAGACATTTGGCTACATGACCCAACAAAAATCTTAAGACTGGTGTGGACATGCTCAGAGATAGTTGACTCTAGCATAATCACACTCCAGTCAGGAGAAATACAAACACATAGAAGGGGTGATAAGGATTTGGGGATTCATAGGATGGTAAGCACACAAGAAGTAAAGACAACTGACAAGGCATGCTTTGAAACACATAAGGTAATAAATTGATCTAAGGGGAAGGGGAGAAATGATATTATGCTGATAATGTAACTTAACTACAAGTTTTACAACAAACCACAAGTAGAAGCAAGCTAGAAATAAAAGAAGCTGAAACAATAAGAGAAGCATATTGTTGTTGGAGCTTTAAATTAAAACTAGGACATACCAGTGAAGGTAGAAGTAAGCAGAATTAAGGAACCAAAGACTACATATTATTAGCCTTGGCTTGCAGCCGGCTAATACTAGCAAGTAGCATAAGAGAGCGGGAGAGCAGAGATTATTAGTAAGAGAGGTAGTTTTGAAAACCAAGGGCCTATGTCCATTAATGAAAGACTTAGGGTATTTATAGTTTTGAAAATAGGCAAAAAATAAGGTAACAAGTAAAGGTTTATCACAATTATGGAAGTAATCACAATTAAAATCCAATTAATACAAGTACTCTCCTTTAATTAAGGAATCACAACTTAAACAAATACCAACAGCAATAATTAAGGAAAGAAAATCAGTTGAGAAAGACAGACTTTTACCATATAAAGGATAGTAAAAGTATAGAGCATATGATTGAGTCTAAGTACAAAATATATCAATTAAGGAAAGGATTCAGTAGGAGTGAAGTACCACATCAAATAAGGAAACGGAGTCAGTCAATTTAAACAGACCAGTTGAACCTTAGGGTTTTGAAGAAAATCTTGCAATCAAACCAAAAATTAAGGAATTCAATATCAATCTAGAGGGAGTCATGATTCTGCACTTCAACATATAAATAGAGAAGAACGAACAGGAGTAGCAAACAGGCAAGGTCAGCCATATAGACAGAAAGAAGCAAGAGATGAGCAAACATAATCATACATAAGTGACATAAATAGGCTAAAACTCAAAGGAAATCCATTCGAAACATGGTAACAAACAGAAAATTTAACAAAATTAAGTAGTCATGCTAACCCACAGAACCAAAATAAAGAAAAAGGTCTTAAAAGTTAGGGCTTTTTTAACAGAGTCGAGTTAAAAAATAGTAGGAACATAGGATCGGTCAACATAAGTAATGAAATAGGTTTAATCATAAAGAAAATCGATTAAAACAAGTGTAGAAAGAACTCCGAGAAACCCTAATTTTTTTTAAAGGAAGTAAAACGGTTTAAAGTTGAGGATCTTTCAGAAGGAGTTCGAGAATAGTGCAAATCATAGGAAGAAACAGATTTAAAGCGTTAAAACTAGCACATATCTAAGAGATTCAAACAAGAGTTAGGGTTTCAAAAGAAACCCAAATAGAAATGAAAGAACCTATTGCAAACTCCACAAATCGTAACATATATGATATGATTTTGCCCAAAATCACACCAAAGAAGCCACAAATGATAGAAACAAAAACCCTAGGTCCAAATCGGCATGACCCAGGACCCTTGAAGGCCTCAGAGATGATGAGCAAGGCGATGAGAGACCCATCGAAGGCTTGGGGTTGAAAGGTGGTTACCGGAGAAGGTCGGAGAAGAAGGTTGGCGGTTGAAGACTGATTAGGGTTAGTTTGAGAGATAAGAGAGACTAGATCATCTTAAGGCGGCGGGGTTTTGGGAATGAGTAGGTTTAGGGGGTCGTTTAGGAATTAAAAAAGAAAGAAGGGATGAGGGTCGTTGATCTTTTAGATCAACAACCAGGATTTAAGGTGGCTTGGGTCGAGTAGGGGGTAATTGGGGCTTGGGTTGGGTTATTTAATAGGAAATTAGGCTGGGGAGGGGTCCGATTTGGGCTACAATTGAAAGCCAAATCTGGCTATCATTTAAATAGCCAATTTCCCTATTTAAAATTTAATAAAATAACAAATAGTTTCTAAAAAATAATTTTCCATACTAAAATAATAAGAAATGTATATTTATCATTTTAAAAATATAAGGGCTAATTTTACATGTAAAAAATATAATTATACATAAAAATGGCTAACATTGCAATTATATACAATTTAGCTTAAAAAATACTAAATATAATTATTAAAATGCATGAAAAATATATTAGCCATATTTTGACATAAATATAAAAATTGAATGAGTAAATCATCATAACAATAATTTGGAAAATATTTATTGAGGATTTATGGATAAAAAGGAGAAAAATAAAACAATCTAAATTCTTAAAATTATGGAAAAATTAATAAAAGCCTTGTGCATGCTTTTATATATATATATATATATATATGCTATTTTGAAAGTATTTATGCAAATTTAAAATATATAGGGAAAATTGGGTCTCAACGCCTGTTGAACAGACTACCTTCTACTACTGTACAAGGAAAGAGCCCTTTTGAACTCCTATATGGCAGACAAGCATCTCTCATGCATTTGAGAGTAATAGGTTGATTATGTTATGCAACAGTGCTTCCCAAAGGTGACAAATTTGGTAAAGAGCCAAAGCCTGTGTGTTTATGGGCTATTCTAGCACACAGAAGGGTTATCTATTAATGAATTTGTTTACCAAACGATTCTTTGTGAGCAGAGATGTTGTGTTCAAGGAGTCAATTATTCCTTTTGCACACTCACAGACTTCTGAATCTCCTCCGGTTAATGAATTTCTCATGCATGAAACTAAAGTACCTTGTGATATCCCTATTGATGTTCCTACTCAACCAGTTGTAGAAGCTATATCACCATATGCAGATCAACATGCTAGTGATACAATTGATGTTGATGCAATAGAAGATCTTTCACTTGATTCTCCTGTTGAAGCCAATGATCCTGGAGAACCTCATGATGATCCAATGGATGACTTGCAAGACCTAGATGTAGGGGAACCTTCTCACATATGTTCAAGAGATTTTGCAGAAGCAGAAGCAGACACTTTCTCAACTTTAGAAGAACCATCCACACTCAAGAAATCAAAGAGGCAATGTATATAGCCAATATGGATGAAAAACTATGTAGCAATTGAGAAGAATACCAGCAAATATCTCATAGCCAACTATCTATCCTACAACAAAATTACTACTCAGTATTAGTCATATTTGGCTAAGTTTTCAAATCTAGTGGAACCTCAATCTTTCAAGCAGGCAGCCAAAGATGAAAGATGGATATAGGCTATGAAGCAAGAGATTCAAGCTCTACAGGATAATCACACTTGTGAGGTAGTATTGCTACCCCAAGGGAAACATGTAGTGGGATCTAAATGGGTATATAAAGTCAAGTACCACACTAATTATTAAGTTGAAAGGTTGAAGGAAAGGCTAGTAGCCAAAGGGTACAGCTAGCAAGAAGGTCTGAATTATCATGATACATTTTTACATGTTGTGAAGATGGTCACTTTGAGATCAGTGATAGCCTTAGCAGTATCAAAAGGTTGGAACTTATGTCAAATGGATGTCTAAAATGCCTTCTTACAAGGTGATCTTTGTGAATAAGTATACATGGAAATGCCTGAAGGATTCAGAATTCAGGGGGAGAAGAAAGTGTGCAAGTTGAGAAAGTCCCTATATGGACTCAAACAGGCCTCTAGGCAATGGAATATCAAGCTCACAGAAGCACTATTGAGTGCAGGTTTTGTTCAAAGCACTCATTATTACTCTTTGTTTCACCTTGAAGAAGCAATGAGACATAGTGATCATTCTTTGTTGATCAATGGCAGTAATATGTAACTAATCACTAGAGCTAAACAGGTTCTACATCAACAGTTCAAGATGATGGAGTTAGGGGATCTAAAGTGCTTTCTGGGCATTGAGGTACTTAGATCCAAATCTGGTGTAATTCTAAATCAGAGGAAATATGTATTGGAATTAATCTCTGAGTTGGGTTTAAGTGGAGCCAAACCAGATAGTACACCTCTTGAACCAAACTTCAAACTCAACATAGTAGAGTTTGATGCTGCTACAGGAGCCACAGATGATACACTTTTAAAAGATGCTAGTCTTTACCAAAGACTTGTTGTGACGCTAATGTATGTGACTATCACTAGGTCTGGCATTAGTTATGTAGTGCAAACCTTGAGTTAGTTTATGCAAAGACCCAAGAAACCACACTGGGAGGCTGCTATCAGAATTGTGAGATACCTTAAGTCTCACCAAGACAAGGAGTACAGCTTAAGGCTGAACCTAGTAATACTCTAACATGCCGGTGTGACTCAGATTAGGCCGCTTGCCCAAACACTAGAAGGTCTGTAGCAGGTTATATTGTCAAATTTGGAAGCTCCTTGATATCCTAGAAGCCTTATAAACAACACACTATGTCTAGAAGTTCAGTTGAAGTAGAGTATAGAAGCATGACCTCGGGTGTTGCAGAGGTTACTTGGCTGCTTGGATTGTTTCAGGAACTGGGAGTTCATATCCTTCAACCTGTAGCAGTGATGAGTGATAGCAAAGCTACTATGCAGATAGCTGCTGATCCCATTTTCCATGAGAGAACAAAATATATTGAGATTGATTGCCACTTTATTCGAGACAACATTAATGGGTGAATGGTACAGACAGTCTATGTGCCTACCAAGGATCAACTAGCTGATCTATTGACTAAGGGCTTAGGAAAGCAACAACACTTGCATTTGTTAGGCAAGCTAGGTGTGATCAACATATTGCACGCTCCAGTTTGAGGAGGAGTATTATCAGTGCAACTGGAAATTTATTTGTACATGTGACCTATTTACTGGAAATGTATATGTACATGTGACTTATTTAATAGATAGACAATTAGTTAGTTAGTTAGGGTGGTTATTAGCTGTTAGTGAGCTGTCATTAGTGGAAGTAGTTAGTCTGTATATACGCTTGCTACAGTAGCTTTGCAGTGGAACAGTTTTATTTCTCAAATCCCTTTCTCTCTTCTCTTCTCCAGCTTCTCTCTAATTGCTTCCATGGATGAACATTGTTCTCATCCACAATCTATATCAATATGCATTATTCATGGTGAAAGCATACGCGTTAGCCATGAATTCTCAACTCTTTGAGAGCTAGAAGAAATGCATTTGTTTTATAAATTTCTTTTCTTCGTTCGATATGGGACAATGTTCCTTCGTGAACGAACTTTTAAAATTTTCATTGCCGTTCATTTTCCAGTCACACCACTCATCCAATAATATTTTAACAAGTTTATTGTTTGTCAAAGTAAAAAAGTTGATTTTATGAAATGTCTAGACCACTAAATAGAGATTCTTATTTCATGCTCATTTTATAACAAACTGAAAGTATATGCTTTAGTTCCGGCTTCCGCTTACACTTTATAGATTTAGTACATTGTTCACGAGTCAGTTGGACCAACTTTGAAGCTTGATTTGTAAAAATGAACAGAAGACAGAGTAATTTTCTGTGTTGTACAAAGGAATTTTGGACCATGATTTTTGGTTCATCTTTTCAGACTCTTGGATCTCTGTTCTTTATTCTTTTTGCTTTTCTTTTTCCTTCGCTCCGCCGCCTGCCCCATCCTTTTCTGTCGGGTAAACAAATAATCTTGAATAGAACCTCTTACCTTCAAGTGAATGTCCGCTAAAGAATATGACATGAAGACCCCGACGGTTCATCTGTTCGCAGAGAGTATTATTTTTCCTTTAAATTATGAAGATTAAAAAAAAAATTAACAACAACAAGGCGGAAAGGATAGGAAGGGAATATAAAAGGTTAAGAAAAGCTGATGTCGTACTTCAATGTGGAAAGGACAAAAAAGGAATATAAAAGGGTAAGAAAAGCTGATATCGTAATTATTTCTCGGGGGTTAAATGAATACTACTCTTATTTAAAAGTGTCATAATAATAGGAGAAAGAACATATAAAAGCTCCTGTAACTACCAAAAAAAAAGACCATATAAAGGCTATTATTTATATTTGGGATGCGGAAGTTCGGATAGAGAAAAGGAATACGGTATATTTCTATGGTTTGGTGTAAATATAGGCTGGGGATAATTTTTACCAAATAAAGAGAAACGCCTGGTGTGAATTGAATGCAGTACTTATAAATTTTAAGATAACAGTTTTATCATTGAGTTATTACTCAGATTTTATTAAAAGGATAAAATATAAACAATCCAATTGGACCTCATAAAGGAGAATTATTCATTTTCCTGTTCGTTTTGCATTCTTTAGAATAATATGAATTTGATTGGGAAATCCTCAAATACCATATAGTATTAATTATAGGTTCACGGGGATCACAATAAAACCGTCAAAGTTTAACATATACATATATACAGCACAATTCCTCAACAACATGCATAAGATAAAAAATAATAGTAGAAGATATTTAAAATAAATATAAATGTTCTTAACCCTTAATTTCTTTTGAATTAAATGTATGAAGTACTCTCACCATGGTTACGCAAAGGGCGATACCTCGAACGAAATGGCCAAAGAGAAGCTGCAATTTGTCTAAGTCTGAAGCAACGCCGCTGTCTATTGATCACTTCTTCAAGACAATCATCCGAAGTATCCATTTGAGTTTCAGAAGAAACCGGCAACGGATTTCGACAAACCGGGCAAGAATTATGAAGCCTTAACCAAGGCACAATGCAATCAGAATGGTATATATGTTTGCATGGCAGCTCTCTTGCTTCTCCGCCTATTTTGAACTTTTCCTTACAAACAGGACATTCTGAATCATCCCTTAAGTGTTCTGGCTTAATCACCACCGTCGGAATAGAATTTATGATTGGCTCTGGTGTCGGTGCTGGACCTGGTCGATCATTTTCAGTTAACTCTTCTATTAGGTTTTCAAGGCCTGGACCTATAAAGAAATCTCTGTCGTTCACTCCTGAAGGTGGACCTAACCGCCTTTCTCCTAGTCGGTTAGGTCCACCGGAAGAATATTCTCCTGCTGGCCGAAGAATAATCCATGAACGTGGACGTGCTAGAATACCACTCTCCGGTGTCCATTCATCCGTGTCATTACTTAGAAATGAATATCGTCTTCTTGGCCTTAGCCAGGAGTCTCGTGTTCTGCGTTGTTCACGTGTAGGCCCCATAGAATCAGGCTGTACTATGGTTTCTGTCCCGTCTGATCGTCGAAAAATGGGAACAGCATTGCCACTGCTAGATCTGTTGAACAAATTAGGATCAAGCATGAGAGTTAGAGCTTCGAGAATTCTAGCTTCTGGGGAAGGATCAAATGCAGTGAAGTCCAAGATTTGTCTAGCGTTTGTCTCTTCGATTTCGCAAAGGAAGTGGCCGAAACATCGAGGACAAACTATCTCCGAAGGGTTTTCCGGCGATATTCTGACAGTGCGATGGCATTGATAACACCAGTAACGCCGGAAGTTCCTGATCCCATTATTAGGGTTTTCTCTTGAGGACATGATGTTTGGTGAAAGATTTAGTTTTCGGGGAAATATATTGAGATTTTATGAACAGAAACAAGATCATGGGTTAGATTTATATTATATGTAAAGATGATTTTTTTAAAGAGAAAAACAAAAGCATTGGAGAACAAGAATGGCATTAGAGGAAAAGGGATGGCTTTTGGTATGCAGAGAAAGCGATTCTGGCTTCATTTGTTAGTTTTTTCCTGCTTCTTTTTGAAGAAAAGCATCACCCTATAGTGGCTATGATTGTCAATAGTTTTGTTTATTTTAAGCAAATTCCAAGGGAGATTTCGTCTAAATTCTATTCAGTTTCATTCAATGTATATTGTCCGTGCAAATTTCTTTGTAAAACACTTGTCGTACTAACTTATAAGCACCTTTTACTTTATTTACTCATTTGATAAACACGCAAATTATTTATAAGTTCTTATAAAACAAACATCATTTGGTCACCAACTTATTAATTACTCTCTCCGTTTCAATTTATGTAAACTTATTTCCTTTTTAGTCTGTGCCAAAAAGAATGACTTATTTCCCTATTTAGAAACAATTTACCTTTATACAATGATTTATAGCCACACAAAATATATGTACTTCATTTTACGCCACAAGTTCAATAGACTTCTCTCTTTTCTTAAACTCCGTGCCCTGAGTATTACTTTTCGGCTTATAATCAAATTTAATTTGATCAAAATTTTTCAGTACTTCTCAAGGAGCAAGAAAGACAGAGAGTTTATAGAACAGTTATACTAATAAATAACTCTTATGATAGACGGAACTAGAGAGGGGAATGTGAGGAGGCTCCAAATGTAAATAGAGATCAGAGTAGGACGAGAAGAAACTATGAATTTATTGATGTGGTGATTAAAAAGAAAATAAAATACGATCTTTTATTTTCCTTTCTTTCTATCGTTCCGTCACTTTGATACATAGTAAGTTTTCTAAATTGGGTTGGAGACGTGCAATAAGTAATAACGCAATTAACTTTTGAGGGCGAAATAACCAAATATAAAAATGTGTATAGGCAAAAAAGGATTTTGAGACAAATATTTAGAAACTGCTGCACTAGTTTTCGCATATCTCCTCTTAAGTTCTAGTTGTAACATCTGCCTTCATTGCAGCTGTAATTCTTAGACAAAATCTCGTTTCTTTCAATATAATTCTCTATATATCATTAACACACTTTTTTCTAGTAGTTAAGGTGACGGCTATTAGATGCATTCTAGATATTGCATTGGAGGAACAATAACAAATGTTCTAACTAGAGGTAAGTAATGCATTCTAGATGCCCAAGGATTTTTCATTTGGACACCTGAATTGAGGATTATACCTAGTGAACACTTGACCTCGAGCCAAAATGTGTCTATTAGGCATGGTGTGCTGAATATGTGTATAGAAAGCTTATATTTGATGCTAAATCATCAATAAAAAATTGTACCAAGTAGAATATGCGACAGGCAGTAAGTTATCAATCTACGGTGACATGTACAGTTATGAAATTCTATTGTTGGAAACATTCACGGGAAGAAGTCCCACAGATACACTATTCAAGAATGGTTTAAACATTCATGATTTTGTTAAGATGGTCATACCTAAACTTAAGGCACTAGTTCGGATGAAAACTCTGATTAGGCAGTGGCCAGCTAACATAGCTATCCATCAAAAGGCATGCATCTCGTTGCAGGTTCATGAGCAGATTGAACTGAGATGAGGTAAGCTTGATCATTTAGGAAAAATGATTTCATAAGCCTTCAACATGATAAAAAACTTGAGGAGGATCAGCAAAGCGGAGAGCAGGATTTAGAATTTGAGGATCGGCAAAGCTGGAATATTTATTCTCGACTGCGATTATTGTCTCTTTCCCAAGGTCAGGCTACTCAAGATCAATAGTCTACTCCAATTGCTTCCCTTCTAGTCGCTTCCTTAAATTCTAGATCCCGCTCTAAGCTTCGTCGGTCCTCTCAAGTACTTCAAGGAACAAGGCCCCTTCCTCCTCTGTTGTAAAAGGAAAGTGCAAATCTTTGTCTTTCTGCAACACTCTTCCGACTTGAAGCCGCCCCTGAATCCACCAATGCCGACTTGAGTACCCCCCAAGATAAGAGGAGGATATAAAGGAAGATTTACGAGTAATGAAGGATTATGATTGTTTGACTCAAAAGATGTCAAACCTTTTTAACCAAATAAATCAAAGAGATGAAGGGGTAAATCCTAGTTAAGGATAATTAACTTTAGATCCGAGATGAATAACATGAATAGAAAATACATGGCCGAGTATAAATGTTGGCGGCTATTATGGCCAGATTTAATATCATAAAGAAAGATGCATTAAGTAACATTAAGTGACAATAAAATGTAAATAAAGGAAAGGATTCACCCGATCTTGAGCAAAGTGGATCCTCTTTCATTTGATAAAGATAAAGATGAATGATAGACAAATACACGAATTTTAGGATCCTTTTTGGATCTCATGAAGTTCCGAGATCACATATCCTCTTTTTCTCTTTTAAGATATGTGTTTACATATTTTCTAGAGAGAAGGAGATGGAGGGGGAGAGAGGCCCCTTTTTGGGAAGTCTCCCCTTCCTATTTATAAGGGGGGTATCCATAGGAAATCCTACAAAAAAGGTACAATTAGAGGGAATATTCAGTAGAATATTCCTTTTGAGGATTCCAAAGCAGACTAGTTGTTTCATCACGACCTCGGCCTGTCAGACCTTAGGCTTGTTGATGACGGTCCGACCTTGGCATGTCCGACCATGACCTTATGTCTCTTCGTGCCGAATTTCTCTGATCTAATTTTGACCTATACAGTTAGTCTCTACGCTTATCGAGGTTGCCTCTTGGTCGAGCTCGGTGAGCGGACTTCATTAATCGTAGTTCGAGAAATACGGATGGGGAGGTCGACTAGTATGGATTGCAGCTGAGGATGCCGATGCCGAGCGAGAATATCTTGGAGATGGTGGTGAAGAGAGTGGCGATGGTGACGCCGAGTGAAAAGATACCTATCTGTTTCGACCATTGATCCGGGTCGTATGTAATCTGTGACTATTTGCGCAGTGATTTTGTATAAAGAAGAGTTTTTTGTTGTTATTCGTTGTGTACTTTTCTATGTTTTTGCTTTTCGCAACTTTGGTGCGAGGTAGATTCCCGCATGGCGAGTCCCGGTCTCTCTTTCCCTTTATATTTTCTGACGGAACTTGGCCTTAGTGACATTTCGAATTCTCTTTGGCGAAGGCCCATGGCCTTAGAGGGTATTATTTCGATTTTATCAAAATATTGGCCCGTCATCGTTCGATCGAGGTCGAACTCTTCTTTTTAGTGAAGGCATTTGGCCTTTAAGGGAGTTATTTCGAACTTGTCAAAATATTAACCCGTTGTCGTTCGATCGAGATCGAACACTTCTTCCTGGCGGAGGCCCTTGGCCTTAAAGGGTGTTATTTCGAACTTGTCGAAATATTAACCCGTCGTCGTTCGATCAAGGTCGAACTCTTCTCCTTTGGTGAAGGCCCCTGGCCATAAGGTCGACCTCCTCTTTTTTGGCGATGGCCCTTGGCCATAAGGTCGACCTATTCTATTTTGGCGATGGCTCTTGGCCATAAGGTCGACCACCTCTTTTTTGGTGACGGCCCTTGGCCGTAAGGTCGACCCCCTCTTTTTTGGTGACGGCCCTTGGCCGTAAGTTCGACCCCATCTTTTCTGGTGACGGCCCTTGGCCGTAAGGTTGACCCCCTCTTTTTTGGGGACCGCCCTTGGCCGTAAGGTCGACCCCTTTTTTTTGGCGACGACCCTTGTCCGTAAGGTCGACCCCCTTTTTTTTTGGCGATGGCTCTTGGCCATAAGGTCGACCTCCTCTTTTTTGGCGATGGCTCTTGGCCATAAGGTCGACCACCTCTTTTTTGTTGACGGCCCTTGGCCGTAAGGTCGACCCCCTCTTTTTGGCGATGGCTCTTGGCCGTAAGGTCGACTGGCGATGGCTCTTGGCTGTAAGGTCGACCTCCTCTTTTTTGGTGATGGATCTTGGCCATAAGGTCGACCTTTTCTTTTTTGGCGATGGCTCTTAGCCATAAGGTCGACCACCTGTTTTTTGGTGACGATCCTTGGCCGTAAGGTCGACCCCCTCTTTTTTGGCGATGGCCCTTAGCCGTAAGGTCGACCCCCTCTTTTTTGTGGATGGCCCTTGGCCGTAAGGTCGAACCCCTCCTTTTTGGGGACGGTCCTTGGCCGTAAGGTCGAACCCCTCTTTTTTGGTGACGGCCATTGGCCGTAAGGTCGAACCCCTCTTTTTTGGTGACGGGCCTTGGCCGTAAGGTCGACCCCCTATTTTCTGGTGACAGCCCTTGGTCATAAGGTCGACCCCCTCTTTTTTGGCGATGGCTCTTGGCCATAAGGTCGACCTCCTCTTTTTTGGTGATGGCTCTTGGCCATAAGGTCGACCACCTCTTTTTTGGCGATGGCCCTTGGCCATAAGGTCGACCTCCTCTTTTTTGGCGATGGCCCTTGGCCATAAAGTCGACCCCCTCTTTTGTTGTGATGGCCCTTGGCCGTAAGGTCGACCCCCTCTTTTTTGGTGAGGGCCCTTGGCCGTAAGGTCGACCACCTCTTTTTTTAGCGATTGGAGAATATGATGCGTTTCCTTGGTGATTGCTCCTGCTTCTATTCCACTTAGAGAAATAGTTAGTTAAAACTAAATAAAAGCATTTGTTACCTCAGTTTGATCTGGTGCAAAGAAATGCTTGGAGGGCAAGCACAATTAGCAGGAAGCGGTGATGCTGAAGTAAAGTCGAGCCACTCCCAAATTCATCACTGTTTCTTATTCTTGTGTTGATCCTCATCATCTACTGTTTGAGTGGTGGGCTGTGTTCGATCATCATTGGCAGCAGCTCAAGGGCAGTAGGATGATCCGATGACGCAGTCTCAGTAGCCACGGATGAAGATGATTGATCAAGTAAGAACTTTTCATACATATAGAAAATAAAGAAAGCAGGGTGGACTCATGTCCACTTGATGGATGATCTGTCAGCATTTGGTGGAATTAATAACTACTCCATCAAGATTCAATTTTTAAATATTATATGGAAAGAGATTTTAACACTTGGAAAGGTCATTACGCTTCGTGATTACAGCGTTGTCGTCGCAACCAACGACGATAAACTTGTTCTACTCAGAGAAACTATACGGATAAGTTGAGTCTCCCAAACGGGCCCAACCAAGCTGAAATTCAGTGCGCACAGCTCCAGTGGAGGTGTAACATCGCCACGAAATGGCATTCGAGATGCACAATTCAGCATCGGATATGATGTACACCTCAAGGGTACCTATGAGGGGTTTCTGAGAACCGTCACTAGAAATATTGCATTTGATCTCGAACCCTGCATTAATGGCGCAACCTGATCCTTTGCCAATTCCAAATGGGTATGGAACTGTAACGTTCCCACACTGCTTACGACATCCTGGTTTTGTTATATTAACACCTTTAGTAATTGTTGTAGTGGTGATGTTAGTGGTTGTTTGGGCCGTGGCTAATGTCAATATTAGAACACAAGCGTAAAAACAAGCAATTTGGTAAGGAAGCAAAATTTGTTTTTGGTCCACGGTTTTTGAGTTTCCAAAATGATGTAAACTCTGGTTGGTTATAAGAAGTCGTGCTAGTGTTAGAATATTGTTGTAGGAGTACTTCTCCATTCCCTCCATTTGCAGTAACAAGCATGGATTAAAGGGAGGAGAATTAAAAAATACGAATGATTAGGTTGAAGATATTACTCATCTGAATTGAATATATTATCCATATATTTTTTAGAGATCTAGAGAAAACTAGAATCTTAACTAGAAAATCCCCACAGACGGCGCCAAATTGTTTGACTCAAAAGATGTCAAACCTTTTTAAGCAAATCAATCAAAGAGATGAAGGGGTAAATCCTAGTTAAGTATAATTAACTCTAGATCCGAGATGAATAACATGAATAGAAAATACATGGCCGAGTATAAATGTTGGCGGCGATTATGGCCATATTTAATATCATAAAGAAAGACACATTAAGTAACATTAAGTGACAATAAAATATAAATAAAGGAAAGGATTCACCCGATCTTGAGCGAAGCGGATCCTCTTTCATTTGATAAAGATAAAGATGAATGATAGACAAATACACGAATCTTAGGATCCCTTTTGGATCTAATGAAGTTCCGGGATCACAGATCCTCTTTTTCTCTTTTAAGAGATGTGTTTACATATTTTCTAGAGAGAAGGAGAGGGAGGGGGAGAGAGCCCCCTTTTTGGGAAGTCCCCCCTTCCTATTTATAAGAGAGGTATCCATAGGAAATCCTACAAAAAGGTACAATTAGAGGGAATATTCAGTAGAATATTCCTTTTGAGGATTCCAAAGCAGACTAGTTATTTCATCACGACCTCGGCCTGTCCGACCTCGGCCTGTCTGACCTTGGCCTGTCCGAACTTGGCCTGTCCGACCCCGACCTTATATCTCCTCGTGCCGAATTTTTCTGATCTAATTTTGACCCATACAATGATCCCACACTTAATCTAGTCTACCTTGAAAATGGAAAGTCAAATGATAATTTCAACATTGAAATAATGGAGTGTTGCCTCTATTCGATGTTTTGAATTAGGATTGTTTGCTCTATAGAGTTGCCAGAATATAACGACCCGGCCGGTCGTTTTATATATTTGAGCCGCGTTTTCTCATTTGATGCTCCCCGTATTTGTAATTTTTTCTATGTGACTTGCGGGGATAGTTGGTTTTATTTCAGAAAGGTTTTATATTGAACTGGAGCACTTAGTTCCTAGTTTGGAAGCTTAAGTTGAAAGTGTTGACCAAGTTTGACTTTTGTGTATTTGACCTTGTATCGGGGTTTTGATAGTTCCGCTAGGTCCATATGGTAATTTTGGACTTAGGCTTATGTTTGGATTTGGATTTGAAGGTTCCTAGGTTTATTTGAGTCTAATTGGCGGAAGTTGGCAAATTGAAAGTTTAGAAGTTAATTGGTTTTACCCATAATTGACTTTGTGGTTATCGACGCTTGCGTTGGATTTCGAGCCTTGGAAAAGGTTCATATAGTGATTTATGACTTGTGTATAAATTTTAGGGCTATTATGAATTGTTTATACGTGTTTAGGGCAAGTATGAAATTCAAATATTTGGGTTAGTACATTAAGCTTGAATTGAGGTGTGATTCATGGTTTTTATGTTATATTATGTGATTTGAGGCCTCGAGCGGGTCCATTATATGTTTTGGGACTTGCTGGTATGATAATACGGGGTCTAGAGGGGCTTGGGAGTGTTTCAGATGGATTTTGGATCTTTTGGGGGCTTATTTGGATCTGCTGAATTTTCTAATGTCTAGTGTGCCTCGCGATCGCTTATCAAGTCTCGCAATCACGAAAGCTATTTGGGAGTGTCTTTTGTTTCTCTTCTCATTTGTGATGAAAGTGTCACGTTGCGGAGTTTGGTGGGTACTGGCCTTTGCGTTTGTGACCTGGGCATCGCGTTTGTGGAGAGAAATGCGAGATATGATTGTCAAGCTTTTGGCATTCACGTTCGTGGGTGGGCCAGCGCATTTGCGTAGGCTAGTGAAGGTTATGCATCGCATTCGCAGATGCTAGACCGCGTTCGTGGAGGGTAATTTTAAGCTAGTGTTGGATTGTGCTTCGCGAACCCGAGACTTGAGTTGCGTTCGCGAAGGGTATCGCTAGGCAGATATTTTAAGTTCTTTTTTCGCACTTTGAGCTTATTTTATAATATTTTGAGCTTGAAATCTGGGATTGAGGCAATTTTTAGGCGATTTTCACTAATTTAATTGGGTAGGTGTTCTTGATTCGTATTCGATTATTTTCTTAAAATCCATCAAAGAAAAATGTTCAAACCCAAGTGCATAAGTTTTACAATTCAAGAGTTAACATAAGCTTCAAAATATTCCATAACAATATTCCTAAAACATCTAAATTCCAGCAATAATTCAAGAATCTTCTTAAGTTACGTCTAGATCGTCCTTGTCTTCGTCTTCTCTTTTACATTTTCTCCACCTACAAAAAAGGATAAATAAAGTCATAACTTTCTGGCGCTAGTTGAAAATTCAAGCAAGCATGAACAGAAAAGCAAGCAATTCAATTAAACTTCGTGTTAAATGGGAAAATCATGGCCTTCCACTTCCATAATAATTGGAAATAGTACAAAGAAAATTCACAGTAGAAAATTTTCTCAATCAACAGTATAAAATTTTAGAGAATCTTCCTCAGAAAAGGAGCCTCAAGTTTTCATCTTCTAGGTGGTGACAATAGCACTGTGTAGCTGAACACACAAGGCATCTTGGGCTTGCATTGCTCGTCGTTCAAAATACTATATTTTCTCTAATCATATTACTAAATTGTTTATTTGAAAAAGTCTGGGAAAAGGGTTGTACCAGTAAAAAGTCACAAAAATCAACCAAATACACGTGTTTCACTACTTGATTCAAGAAAGAACAATCTCATTTTTCTTTTTGTGAAGAATATTATTCTATGAATGGTGGCGAAGGAAAATCAGTGAGGAGCAATATGCATACATCCCTATTGCGTGTTTAAGGAGGTACATTGTCTCACCCCCAGTTTATACATTAGAAGACAACATTTATTGGAACCAGTGATCATTATCAATTATCAGTTGCATAATCCGTCTAATTACCATATGCTTTTTCCATGAAACAAAACAATAGTGTCTCATATATTGCCATGTAACAATCATTTAAATCCTAAAACATGGATACATACTAACGGATCCTTATCAAGAGAAACTACCTGTATGCAACTATCAATCAACTTGTTCAAAAAAATAGGACAAGAATAACCAAGCTAACTTATTAATCGGCTAAAACTATGGAATAAAAACAAACAGATGTCAAGTAGAAGGTTGTAATGTCTGACAACACACGAAGACATAAACAGAGTTTAATTAATGATTCACCACTTAACCAAAATCAAACCAGCCCCTAGATCGAAATCCACACAACCAGTAGAAGCGAGATCACTCAGTTGCGCGCGCGAGAGAGAGAGAGAGAGAGAGAGAGAGAGAGAGAGAGGAAAAAAAATTGTGAACAGAGAAAGAAAGTTGTGGTAGCAGAAGCAATAGAAGGAACATAAAGAGATATCTAGTAGAAGAAGCAACAGAAGGAACATAAAGAGAGTTGTAGAAGAAGAAGAAGTACTAACCTTAATTGTTACTACCAGTAGACAGGCGCTTGATTGGTTGAATTGAATAGCATTTTGTCGTGCAGATGAAGCTTCTCTAGGTTAAGGAGCATTAAAATTTAGCATGTTAGGATCAATTCGGAATTCTGGAATCAGATGTCGATGTTGTGCAACGACATTAAGTGTAATTTCTTATTCCATAGCATCCTTTTGTGCATTGAATTTTTTCTGCGGTCCTTGCTGCATCCTCTATTTCATTTTCTTCATTTTTTGTTGCATCCTCTCATCTGTAGAATTTAAAGAGGGTCCAAATCTCCCATTTTTCTTTTTAAGACGATCTTGGTAAACCCAATTCCATACAATATTTTGCGACCTGGATGCTCAGGTCGCGTTACTTTTTTGCCTGGTTACATAAAACAAATAAGAAAACTTTTCATGTAAAGCTAACAAGTTCATATTTTGAAAAAATGATACAAATAGATTGTGTCCTACTGAGTTGGGACATTAATATAGATAGTGTAAAAAAGATAAAACATCAAACCTCGCGGATTAGAGCAACAATTATTTTGCTAACAATGAATGGATACCTCAACTTTTTTTGATTCTCAATGTTTTTTTGGATTGTTTCTGCAAATAAAATGAGTCAATAAATTTGGCGACAACAATGAAAATATAAATCAAGATTTGACAGCATGTACTGTTGCTCCAGAACTCACTTCATCCACAGAAGGAAATAAAATTTATGACTAGGGTTCACTTCATATATATATGGAACCAATGTCAGCAATCACATCAATAGGTGTTGAAAAGAAATCAAAGAAACGTCTAGCAACCAAATCAGTAATATCTCATGAAACATTTATCTAGACTGTTAGCAGATTCTTGTGGAATAATTCAAAAGCTTATGACTTCACTTCTAGCCAAGAATGCTCAAATTCAGATACTAGTAATCTTTTTGGTTTATCAAAAGAGTAAGGAAGGCTTGATTGCATGTAAACTCAATAAACAGTAAATGATTTATTGAATAATAATCAGCAACATTTCAAAGATGTACATATGCATGAATAGCAGGTTCATGACAGGAGTAAACTGTGATAGGTTATATAATTGATTTATATTTCCTTTTTCCTCCATTTGCCTTAAGTAGTTGCTACAGTAACATTTAAACAGAGGACAATTGTTGGTTACAGTCTTTTCTGCATCTTATAGTTGATTCATTTAGCTGTAATGAACCAGCTACAGTAGTGGTTTACTATTTTAAACAAGTAATGGTTTCTTTCTGGCATGTAACTCCTATGTATGCATTGATTCAGTTTCAATATGACTAGTGATTACTTGATTGAATTCACAAGATTTAAGTAAATATTAATCCTTCACTTTTGTTTACCTTGTGGGAATCGGAGTTCCAATAGTTAAGAGAATTCTTAAAGTGAGATTCCGAAACATCTACCGGTTTATTCTCCATTTGAAGCTCGTCATTCAGATACGCTTCAAAGTGATATTTCTTCAATTGATTCTTATCCTTTCTCCAAGCTACCTGAATTGAATGAAAACCCCATATTTTTGCATCCTTGAGGATGTCATATTTTGCCTACAAATTTTGGTACAATTAGGTTAGTGTAAAAAAATATGAAATATCATCCACGCTTATTGAAAATTGAGAACTTGTGTCTAGTTTCCTCCAATTAAATACATTAAACGAACATAAGGTCTCATTCCTTGCCAATGTGCCTAGGAGCTACCCAACTCTTTTACAACTGCTTCAATGGAACCAATGAGCTGATTCCTTACTCTACTTTATAATACATTTGTTTGAGGTTAATACACTTACGTAATGCATAAATAATTTACTCATGTTGAACTGATACCTAAAAGACATTCACTTCAAATAATTCATGACGACACACATTGTCGTTGCAGTAACAAATACCCAACTTTTCTCTATTTTCCCTTGTCTCCATTTTATTTACCTAAGTTCTTACTTGAATTTGGTGACATATGTCTCATCATTTACTTGATTTTCACAGTAAGAATCTATAACATTTTCTTTTATCTTCAAGTATTTGAAGAACATGTTACAGCAAAGTTCGACAAGAAAGAACACGCTAAAATTGAACAATCAAAAAAGTGAAAAAATAGCGAACATCAAGCCAGGCAGTGAAGTTTAATTCTTGTTGGGGCTAAAATGACTATTCACCCTTCTTGGCAGCATAGTTACAAGATTAAACAATCTTTTTAATAATTCAGTCTAGTTGGCTTTAAGTTACCTTATTCACCCATATTAATCCGTTTAGGTTTAGTGATATTTTCACACACAATAGGTGTGCAAACCAATTTTTATAAAAACAAATCCTAAATATGCAAAAAAATTCAAAAGCAAAAATCAAAACTGATTCTCCCAAAACCAAACATAAATGAAACCCCAAACCCATCACATGCTGCCTTAGGAAATTAAGATGTCTTTTTCTTCTGATGTTTTTTAACAAAATAGTTAGGATATTGGTTTTCCTGAAATATACTCAGTTACTTCAAAGATTTTCCATAGAAACAAACATGGAGAATTTGCATATGAGGTGACCACATCATGAAAGGTTAGCTCCAAATGATACTTTCATTATTAATTCTCTTTTACGTGTCATTTCTTTTCATAGAATTAGTATAAATTTTACACTAATCAAATCATGAAAGATTATATACAACTTCAGCTACAAGTAGATCAACACTGATGATGGAAAAACTTTCTACTTCATCAATATATTGTAATCACCCATAACATGTAATACTTATAATAACTAAGCAATGATTCATAGCTCAAATTAGATAGTGGTACTAGTAACCCTAGAATAAGGCCGTCCTACCTACGTTTCATCAACTGAAAACTTGTCGAGTCATAGTTCAAAATAATTGACCATAAATAGACATACAATGCTGACACTTCTACCAATACAATAAGAATAACTTATGTTTGCTATAGTTGATAAATTTATCAACTCAAAAGCAAGTACCAACATGCATATTTCAATGCAACTACCAAAGGAACACTCAAACTGAAAGCTTGATTCATAAACACAACCAGCGATATTTATCCCAAATTTTATTAAAAATACTTTTAAGAAATTACAGTGATATTTATTCCACAACTACCAGTGGCAATTTCTTCTTCAGTGAGGAATGGAATCTGCGAATTAGCGCTAAACTATTGTGAAATTACAAAAAGGAGTAGATGTAACGACCCGATCGAATTTATATGCTCTAGCACGTCGTTCAGCGGTCTAAGGCCATGAGCAGCTTCCTTTCAGGTATATTGACTTGTGCGTATGGTTGGAATTGAAATTCAGGAAGATCGGAGTTAAATTTAAATGAAGATTCTCATTTCGGAAGCCTGAAGTTGGAGAAAATGGCTAAGGATGGAATTTTGAGTAAATGACCTCGGAATCAAGATCTGAAGGTTCTAGCAGGTTTGTGTGATAATTTCGGACTTGGGCGTATGCCCGTATCGGGTTTTGGATGACCCAGGAGCATTTTGGCGCCTATTGTGGAAGTTGGCATTTTGGAACAAATTTCATAAGTTTGGTTTAAAGTGTATTTCAGTATTATCGATGTCCGTTTGGAATTTCGAGATTAGGAGTAGCTCCGAATGGTGATTCTGGAGTTGGGAGCGCAGTCAGAAGTGAATTTGGAGGTCCGTAGGTCATTTTGAAGCCATTTGGCTAAAGATAGAAATTTGAAGGTTTTTGAGAAGTTTGACTGGAAGTGGACTTTCTGATATCAGAGTCGGAATCCGATTCTGAAAGTTCGAGTAGGTCCGTAATGTCATATTTCAAATATGACTTGAGCGCAAAATTTGAGGTCAATCGGACGTGATTTGATAGGTTTAAACATCGGAAATAGAAGTTTAAAGTTCTAAAGTTCATAAAGCTTGAATCGGGGTATAATTCATGGTTTTAGCGTTGTTTGATATGATTTGAGGCATCGAGCAAGTCCGTAACATATTTTGGGATTGGTTGATAGGTTTGGTTGAGGTCCCGGGGGCCTCGGGTGGATTTTGAGTGGTCAACAGATCGAATTTAGAGTTGAAAAAAAGCTAAGGCAGCTAATATCTAGTATTTCCGCACCTGCGAAGATTTGGCCGCGGGTGCGGAGCCTCAGAAGCGGCCAGGAAGACCGCAGATGCGGATTTTGGTAAGGGGAGCTGGGACCGCAGATGCGGTCAGGGAGCCAAAGATGCGGGACCGCACCTGCGGAAAAGAAAGCGCAGAAGCGGAAACTGGGGTGGCCAGGGTGGATCGCAGAAGCGGTAGAAGGAGCCGCAAAAGCGGAATTTGGTCAAAGGATCGTAGACCACAGATGCGGTAGAAGACCCGCAGAAACGGGACCGCATTTTCGAAAGGGATATTGCAGGAGCGGAAGAGGCAGCCAAGGGTGAGACCGCAGATGCAGAATAGTAGCCGCACCTGCAGAACCGTAGAAGCGGCAGAGGAGCCGCAGGTGCGGAAGTCGCTGGGCAGATTATTTTAAAAATGGGGTTGAGTTCATTTCATTCATTTTCTTCACTTCATTGTTTTAGGAATTGTTACAAATTGGGTTGTAAAGTTTAATTGAGCATATATTAATGGATTTGTATAATCATGGGCTAGTTTTGGAGCATGGTGCGTTGGTGCAAGTCTTCGGAGGAATGTAGAACGTCGGTTATTCGGAGCGAGGTGAGTCTCCTTTCTAACCTTGTAAGAGGGAATTGTCCCCATAGGTGAAATAATTGATTATGTTCTCCTATTTGTGGGGGCTACGTACACAGAGGTGACGAGAGTCCGTGCGTAGCTACTATTATGCTATTGTTCGAGTAGTCTACGATCCAAAAGCATGCTATACTTGCATTAATTGTAAACTTATTGTCAGCTTGAATTGCTTAAATCACATTGACTTAGTAAATTAATTTCCAAAAGGATTATACTTCATTTTCTTAAATTGTTAAAAGAGAATTAGCTTTTATTTGGATAATTTTTTCCCGATAAAATTCTAATTGGTTATTTGAGCATGTATATTATGTGTATCCGCGTCGCATGGATGATTCGCGAGCAGGGTGATTGTTTATTTTATGTTGATCGCGTCGCATGGATGATTCGCGAGCGAGAAAATATATGCATCTATGGTTCGTGCCGTTCGACCCTCGGCAGTGCACAGTTTACATTTCTGTTGGATCGGGCCGTCGCCTCGGTGTGATTTGCGCATGTTATTTGTCGCTTGAGAATTTTTTAAACGTGAAATTTGCCCTTCGTGGCTTGATATAAATTGATAAGATAATGAAGAGTAAACCTTGAAAATCCTTGATTAATTGTTGAAGGTGTTTACCTATTGTTATAGCTTCGTGAATTAGAATTTCGACATAAATCCATGATTTCCTCACATTTTAGTATATTGTTAGCTGACCTCTAGTAAGAGTCGAAGTTGATCATCTCGTCTCTACTTTTTCGAGATTAGACGGGATACTCATTGAGTACACATTGATTTCGTACTCATACTACACTTTTATACATTTTTGTTGCACATGTATATGTACCTCTAGCAGCTTGCTGGGCGTAGCAGTGCGGATGATTTTGGGACTTGGTGAGTTGTATTATTCGAGGCGACCAGTAGCTAGTGTAGTCCCTTTTAGCACTTTGTATTTATTTGCTGTCCACTGTATTTTAGACGGAGGTTGTATTTTATTTTCCTATCAATAGATGCTCATGCACTTGTGACACCGGGTTCTGGGAGGATTTTGGATTATTCAGTATTAAATCCTTTATTGACTTTAAGTTCATTTTTTTTTTGTAAAATCTTTATTGTTTAACATTCTTCGTATAAGAAACACGTTTTCCGCAAGTACTAAAACTAGAATTTAATTATGTATTCTTGGTTGGCTTGCCTGACATCGATGTCCGGCGCCACCACGACCCTTAGTGGATTTTGGATCGTGACAACATGGTATCAGAGAACTAGGTTCCTAGGGTCTCACGAGTCATGAGCAAGTCTAGTAGAGTCTCGCGGATCGGTACGGAGACGTTTGTACTTATCCTCGGGAGGCTGCAGGATTGTTAGGAGTACTTCCCTTCCTGATTCCCCATCGTGCGATTTGATCCTTGGAGGCGTATGCCCTTAATTCATTCCTACTCAATCTTATGCGACGTGAAGTGCTTGTTATAAATCGAGGGTTGAAGAATTTTAATAGCACTACGAATATGGTGCGGGTGTTTCTCCCTGCAGGATTATTTGAGCTATTATCGTCGCCTTGTGAAAGGATGTTCTGTTGTTTCGGCTCAGTAGTGGTACTTTTAAGAGCTCTGATGTTAGGCACAAGTTGTCGTGATGCTTATGAATGAATGTTGCGCAGTAGTGATATGATGGTAGGATGATTGCCTACATGTCGGAGCAGTGAATGACTTGAAGGAAAGTTTACTCAGTACGTAATCAAGAGATTCGGTATTTTATTCCCGGCAGGGGAAAGGCAATCATACTAAGGAGGGTCAGATGTGGACCGGTGGAAGTAATGAGACTTGGTAATTGCAAGCGTGGTGGAGCTTTTCTTCTATATTGGGGTGTTGTCGTCCTAATTGGACGTATTAAGTTTGTCGGTATTATGATCTTCTATAATTTGCCTTTGAGGCAAGATATTGTGAAATTGTATCGGAGATACAACTATCAAATATCGCAGGATGCGGTGGTTCAGGATTGAATCAATATTTCTAATGCTGACGGTTCGAGAAAGATGACCTTCGAAAAAAGTTTGGAGTTAGTAGCAAATTGTGGATTCAAGTTCTATGAAGATAAATTTTATTAAGGCAACAACTGAGCAGCAAAAGATGAGAAAGACATGTGGGAAGTGTCAGGCGGAGTTTTAAATTGTTAAAAGGCCAGGTATATGAAGCAAAGGGTCGAGTAGTCGATTAAGGGGATGAGTTCCGCCAAAGTGGGAGAGTAGCGGAGTTTCATACGGGCGTTGCAGTGGAAGGACCACGTACCTAAAAGAGAGTTTGGAGTGATTTAAGGATATTAGTGCTTGATTATTGGGGTCTACAGATCTGATTTGAAGTAGGAGTTCTTGTACGGCCGGAGATTTAATATAATGGAAAGGAGCCGCTTAAATGAAGAAAGGTGCAACATGGCTTTGAATTGGAAGGATGTTGTCGCACATTTAATTGATGTCCACAAGGGGAATGGACTGGTACAGCTAGAGAGTGAGCTTGGACTCAGGATGGGTTATTGATGTCATAGTAATTGTATCCCGTGCAGCAAAGATGGCGGGAAGTGATTTCCATAGGTGGGTTATTTCCTGTGAGCAGGGTAGCGGTCGCGTGGTTGGTGAGGCTTCTAGAAAGAATTCTATTGGTTATACAACGAAGAGATCGGTCGTGCGAATGGGGTTGATGATTCGGAGTATCAAAAGGGGGTGTCACCGAATGATTCCGAGAATTTTGGCGGTTGACTGCACCCGGTGATGTCGTTAAGAGATAAGGAATCCCGGTGAATTTCAGAGTTGTGAAATAATGGCTTCAAGCTAAGTGGGAGAGTCTCACCGCCTATGATTGGGTTGCATGGTTAACTACTCGTGAGGTTTCTGGTTATTAGCATATTGATGGGTTATTCCAGCTACGGGAAGAGACCATAAGTGATAAAATGAGTAGATGAATTGTTGAGGTTGTGCTATGGTTGGCCTTATTGGCTTATGTCTGAACTTGGGGAAGGATTCAGAATTTATGCCTTGTATAGAAGCGGGTTTAAAGGGGAGTGATTCTGCCAGGTGCTTCGTGGAGAGGGTATTAATGTGCTAGAAGATTCAGGGAGTTGATTATATTCGGGACCAAGTCAGAGCAGGTGGCTCTCAGCAACGGTCCTAGTAGATCCCAAGGGATAAAGTGTGATTCCCAATGATTTCAAGCCTATGAGTACGGTTAAGGATCAAGATTTGTAACAACTTATGAGAAGGTGCCCGGAATGTTCCATGATATTTTGACTTGTGGTGTAGCATTTGAGAGATAAGAACCCTGAGAAGGATAATAATAATTAGGACAACCATCCCAATGGCTACCTTGACAACCACACACATTATAAAAATTCCACACATCAGATTGAGATGCACAATTTTGCCCTAAGTGTGGTCCTCCACAATATGGACAAGGATCACCATAATAAGAATAACCAATATTCGACCAATTATCATTCCAAGATGTCATGTCAACAAAAATAATAAAATATTAAACTAAGTTTAAAATAAAACTTGAATAGGCAAAAAATAAAAATCCAATCAAGTAGAATAGTTAATTTCTAAGTCCCCGGCAACGCTGGTAAAAACTTGTTGCTCCAAAACGCACACGCAAGTATACGTGGTCGACAAGTAATATTGGATTGTAAGTCCAGATATCGTACCCACAAGGACTTATAATTAACTATCAACTAAATTAAATAAAACAATTAATCTATTCAAGCGAATCTTAACGTATGAATATTTAACTAAAATTAATCTAGAGTAACAAATTAAGAGATTGAAGAAAACAAGTTGGTGAATTATAGAGTCGAATTCAATGTGAGCGAATATTCTAGAGCTATGGGTTAGTTAACAATCCCATTGAGTTTTCTACATAAATTGTCTTATTAATTTTCAAGTTTATTGATTGACGAGGTTAATATTGCTCGTAGCCTTCTCCCGAAGTACAACTCGCCTGTTCAAGCTAACCTAACGCCTATATTCCTATGAAATTAGAATTAACAAGAACGCATTAATAATTCCTGTATAGTAACCAAGCAAGGCGATTAGGTATATTCCTATCCTAACAGCAAATCCGCTCCCCCTCAGAGTTAAGATCTTGCTCTACTCAATCTTATTTGCAATCTAGAATTCCCTCTCCCGAGTCCAATCCTAGATTCGTAGATAGTATTCAATTAGTGATCTAGCAATCAAACAATTAAGCGCAAGATTGAATAAATAAACCAATATGATAAAGTAATAAGAACAATTCAAGCTTCAAACCACAACGTTCATGTAGCACCTAAAACTCTAGAAGTAAGAAACTATGAAACTAAAGGAAGAGAAGAGAAGAAAAACTACTTAGAAGCCTCTTCCAAGCGTGGTGTGTGTTCCTCCACGTGAATTCCCCTTCAAAGTATGTTAGATCCCTTCCAAATTAGGTTTAGGACTCCTCATATACGAGTTGGGGGGGGGGAGTCTTCGGCCAAAATAACCTTGTTCCGGGCGAAGTAGGACAGAAATCACGCCACCAGAGCCCAGCCCAATGCTAGCTGATGTCCCTGGCGCTGGCAAATTGGAGACACTGCCTATGGTGCCACAGGTAGAGCTAGGCACTAGGTGTGGCGCTGGAAATTCCATTATTTGCTTTTTCGTCCGTTTCGGCTCTAATCTCGCACCTTTCGCCCCCAATTTCTCCCGGACCATTCCTAAACATAAAAACACCTCAAATTAATATAAATCAACACATTTTACATACAAAATCCATGAAACAAAAGTAGAACATGAGGCGATATACATATAAATATATATACTTTAAGCTAAACATCACAACTTCAACAAAAATTCATCAAATAGAGATAAATATATGGCACTTGGTGCCAACATTTCTGTCACAATAACACTATCCACCCTTATCATTCCGTCCTGACAAATCACAATATCGTTCCGCCCTAGCACAAATCATAATATTCAACTATATCACTCCGAACTAACACAAATCACAATATCCAACTGTGTCGCTCCGCCCTGACACAAATCACATATCCAATTGTATTGCTCCGCCCTGACACAAATCAAAATATCCAACCGTATGCTCCGCCATGACACAAATCAAAATAACAATCGCACGACAAAAACACTGCGTCAACACCCAAATAATCCTCTCAACATGTCCATATGTGCCACAATAATCATAAAATAAGAATGTCAAATTTCATCACAATATATGCTCACAATTTATAAATAAGGGTCACAAGGACAAGAAAACAATAAAAATACGGATGGATGTTCAACATATAAAGCATGACTACGGCTAAGTCAATAGGAAAGATCATATTCATGTAGTCACATTGATTAAGCATGTTTCACATAAAATATATCCTCAACTTAAGGCATATTAATAGCCTAAGATCTTATCCGGTCATAAGCCATAAACAACACCCATGTATACACTCGTGACCGCGCGTACACGTCACTTTTCATACAATACGAATAACAATTAAAGCCAAATTTTAAGGGTATCCCCCACACAAGGTTAGACAAGATACTTACTTCAAACAAGCCAAATCAATACTCTAAAAAGCCCCTGCCTCTCGAATCGGCCTCCGAATGGGTCAAATCTAGCAGAAAATAATGCAATAACATAAAACACGACTATAGAAATCGATTCCAAGTAATAAAGCTCCAATCTTTATCAATAATCAAAAAGTCAACCAGGGCCCGCCTCCCAAAATCCGATAAAATTTATAAATCCCAACTATCCATTTTAATACAAGTTTCATCCAAATACGGCTCAAAATCAACCTATGGCAACGGTTCAAAAACCGTTACAATAAGGCATAGGTATTGTTGGCACACTTTAGCTATAAAACCGTTGCACTTGTGTGGTAACCGTTTCCATAGATGTTTTTTGTTGCAACATTTAATTGAACCGTTCCTATAGATGTATCTATTGGAATGGATCTTGGAAACAATTCATTGGGAATAGTTTTAATTCCCTCTTAATTATTTCCCCCCTCAGTTTCCATGAAACCCGCCAAAATCCCTATTTTATTTTACATTCTACTTTTTTTACTTATATTTTTCTATATTGTAATACTAGTACTTAATTAAAAGTGGAGAAGGCAAATATTAAGTTTCCTTGTCAAACCTCACGCCCAAAATCAAAGAAATCTATCTCTCTATCCAGCTCTTCTAATGCCGGTGACAGTCTCACGCCGGCGACAGTCGATCCCTCCGCCAACCTCCGTAAAACCCACCAAAGTCTCAACAAAATTACCCCATAAACTTTATCTCTCCCACAATAAAAATCACCTCCTTCAATCAAATTGAACCGTCCAATAATTTTAGGGTTTTTTCTCAATTAAGCTCGGCTAATACTTCAAGTTCTCACAGACCCCTAATTTTAGGTTTTTGCTCAACTGTCATAATTTTTTTGATTTACTTTCCATGCTCTTCTTCTACTGTCACGACCCAAAATTCACTAAGGGTCGTGGTGGCGCCGGACACCGTTGTCAGGCAAGCTAACCAAGAATGCATAATTAAATTCCAGTTTTAGTACTTGCGGAAAATGTGTTTCTTATAAGAAGAATGTTAAAAAATATAGATTTTACAAAAAAAAATGAACTTAAAGTCAATAAAGGACTTAATACTGAATAATCTAAAATCCTCCCAAAACTCGGTGTCACAAGTGCATGAGCATCTACTGATAGGGAAATAAAATACAACCTCCATCTGAAATACAGTGGACAGGAAATAAATACAAAGTCCTAAAAGGGACTACACTAGCTGCGGGTCGCCTCGAATAATGCAACTCACCAAGTCCCAGAATCATCCACGCTGCTACGCCTAGCAGGCTGCTAGAGGTACATATACCTGTGCAACAAAAATGCACAGAAGTGTAGTATGAGTACGAAATCAACGTGTACTCAATGAGCATCCCGTCTAATCTCGAAGAAGTAGAGACGAGATGGTCAACTTCGACTCTTACTAGAGGTCAACTAACAATATACTAAAATGTGAGGAAATCATGGATTTATGTAGAAATTCTAATTCACGAAGTTGTAACAACAGGTAAACACCCTCAACAATTAATCAAGGATTTTCAAGGTTTACTCTTCATTATCTTATCAATTTATATCAAGATACGAAGGGCAAATTTCACGTTTAAAAAATTCTCAAGCGACAAATAACATGCGCAAATCACACCGAGGCGACGGCCCGATCCAACAAAAATGTAAATTGTGCACTGTCGAGGGTCGAACGGCACGAACTATAGATGCATCTATTTCCCCGCTCGCGAATCATCCATGTTACGCGTTCAACATTAAATAAACAATCACCCTGCTCGCGGATCATCCATGCGATGCATGTACACATAATATACATGCTCAAATAGCCAATTAGAATTTTATCGGGAAATAATTATCCATATAAAAGCCAATTCTCTTTTAACAATTTAAGAAAATGAAGTGTAATCCTTTTAGAAATTCATTTACTAAGTCAATGTCATTTAAGCAATTCAAGCTAACAATAAGTTTACAATTAATGCAAGTATAGTATGCTTTTGGGTCCTAGACTATCCGGACAATAGCATAATAGTAGCTACGCACAGACTCTCGTCACCTCGTGCGTACGTAGCTCCCACAAATAGGAGCACATAATCAATTATTTCACCTATGGGGACAATTCCCTCTTACAAGGTTAGAAAGGAGACTCACCTTGCTCCGAAGACTCATAATCGGCATTCTATATTCCTCCGAAGACTTGCACCAACGCACCATGCTCCAAGACTAGCCAATGATTATACAAATCCATTAATATATGCTCAATTAAACTTTACAACCCAATTTGTAACTACTCCTAACCCCGAACGAAAAGTTGACCAAAATGCCTTCGGGCCCACCGGAATCCGAAATTTCCCGAAGATATACTCTACCCATAGCTTCACTAGCTCAAATATATAATTTACTCCTAATTCCATGCTCAAATTCGTGGTAAAATCCAATTTATCAAGTTTCTAGGTTTTCTTCCAAAAATTCCAAATTTTCCCACAGTTTGCATGCCTAATTTCATGATATAATCTTGTATTTAACTTGGAAATGAGTAGGGGTAACTTACCTTCACATGGATGACAAAATCTCTCCTTGAAGCTCTCCAATAATTTCCCAATGAAGTGAAGAAAATGAGTGAAATAAACTCAACCCCGTTTTTAAAACAATCTGCCCAGCGACTTCCGCACCTGCGGCTCCTCTGTCGCTTCTGCGTTTCCGCAGGTGCGGCCAATATTCTGCATCTGTGGTCTCACCCTTGGCTGCCCCTTCCGCTCCTGCGATATCCCTTCCACAGATGTGGTCCCGTTTCTGCGGGTCTTTAACCGCATCTCTAGTCTACGAGCCTTCGACCAAATTCCGCTTCTGCGGCTCCCTCTACCGCTTCTGCGATCCACCCTGGCCACCCTAGTTTCCGCTTATGCGCTTCCTTTTCCACAAGTACGGTCCCGCATCTGCAGCTCCCTGACCGCATCTGCGGTCCTAGATCCCCTTACCAAAATCCACATCTGCGGTCTTCCTGGCCACTTCTGCGGCCAAATCTTCGCAGGTGTGGAAATACCAGATATCAGCTGCCTCAGCTTTTCTTCAACTCCAAATTCGATCCGTTGACCACCCGGAATCCACCCGAGGCCCCCGGGACCTCAACCAAACCTTCCAACCAATCCCAAAATACGCTACAGACTTGCTAGAGGCCTCAAATCATATCAAACAATGCTAAAACCATGAATTACACCCCGATTCAAGCTTTATGAACTTTAGAACTTCAAACTTCTATTTCTGATGTTTAAACCTATCAAATCACGTCCGATTGACCTCAAATTTTGCGCACCAATCATATTTGACATTATGGACCTACTCCAACTTCCAGAATCGGATTCCGACCCCGATATCAAAAAGTCCATTTCCGGCCAAACTTCTCAAAAACCTTCAAATTTCTATCTTTAGCCAAATGGCTTCAAAATGACCTACGGACCTCCGAATTCACTTCTGATCGCGCTACCAACTCCAGAATCACCATTCGGAGCTACTCCTAGTCTCGAAATTTCAAATGGACATCGATAACACTGAAATGCACTTCAAACCAAACTTATGAAATTTTTTCCAAAATGCCAACTTTCACAATAGGCGCCAAAACGCTCCCGGGTCATCCAAAACCCGATCCGGGCAAACGCCCAAGTCCGAAATCATCATACGAACCTGCTGGAACCTTCAGATCTTGATTCCGAGGTCATTTACTCAAAATTCCAACCTTAGCCATTTTTTCCAACTTCAAGCTTCCGAAATGAGAATTTTCATTTAAATTTAACTCCGATCTTCCTGAATTTCAATTCCGACCATACGCACAAGTCAATATACCTGAAAGGAAGCTGCTCATGGCCTCAGACTATTGAACGATGTGCTAGCTCGGTCGGGTCGTTACATTCTCTCCCACTTAAACATACGTTCATCCTCGAACGTGCTGAGAACTGCACTGGAGTGGTCTGAAATCGCTGTTTGACTTCTCATGCACCTCCCCGTGCTACCACAACTCAGTTGAGCACATTAGCTCGATCAATTCTGAAGACATTCTCTTTTATTCAAGCAGATACGCCTTAAAGTCCAATCCCAACATCCAAAACTCAATGCTAGGCATGTGTCCAACATATGATCACCATAACAATAACTACACGCCGTATCTAGAAGCGACTGATCACTTTGCTGAATTCACAACTTGCACCACTTTACTCATAGGACTACAATAACTTTTCTGATCGATTTACTCGAAATTCCACGAATCCGATGCTCCCATTGCACCTCATGACCTACATGGGTCTTGCTCTAACTTTTACAACATCGACACGACGGAAGAGATGTGCCGAAATTCATAACCGACTGCTGAATCAACAAATCATTACAGCTATACCCCTTACAAGAGTCATTGCCTCTTCCTGAACCATCTAATAGTCTTAGCTCCTTAATACACTTCATATAATCAAATTGCACTGGTCCTGAATCCAATAATCTCGTCTCACCCAGTACGAACTGCTCAGGCAATAAGCCACCTTGGACACAATCAAAAGTCCCATATGACGCTACCATGTGCCAACAGACTACCAATTGGAATGTGATACAAAAGGAAACAAACTCAGAAAATGAGATCCAATTACCCCGCTTGCGAATCATACATGCGGCGCAGGCAACATGCTACACGGATACCCCACTCGCGAATCATACATGCGACGCGGGCTCACAGCTAGAACAAGCGTCCCTCGGAAAAATGGGAAACATAACACATAATGGAAAATAGGGGAACTGTACTGAACATCACACTGTTGCGGCGTGCAACCCAATCCAAATAACATACCTATGACGGCGTGCCACCCGATCCGCACATAGAACTCACATAAGGAGATGTACGTCGAAATAAATCGCTCATTACAACAAAATACTGGATATCGGTCATAAACACACTAAGGGTATAATACCCTTCTCTGGGGAGACATATAACGCTATAATCCACAAACTCGGGCACAACTGAGGTACGATACAAGATCTGAATCTCAAGAGCTATTCTGCTCATATAGCATCATCGCCACGCGAAACCTCAACACATAAAAAATTTACCAAGCCGACTCACAACTCATACAGTTAAATACCTCATTACCTGGAATAGCTGATGACAAAATAACACCCCGACTGTTCCTTCATAAGGAACGCTCACTGAAACGGACACTACTGGCCTGACATAAATCCCTATTTACATGCAATCAATCCACTAATCTCAAGCCGATTTCTGATTGCACCAACTTGGCTAATAACCTTTCAAAGGTCCATAGTAACTCCCTTTTCCACGTAACACATATGAACAACCATCATAACCGGAGCAACCTCCTCGGTTCATAACCCAATAAACAAAGTGCCCTCCAGGCCTAAATTATCAAATTAATGATATTACCACAATCCTCATACTTGGTTTAAATCTTTAGCTAATCAAGTGACTACATGTCACACTTATACAATCTTCTCGTGGGACACGCTCCCACAATCTTCCGGAATGAATAATGGGTTCGCACATCTAAACCATCGGTCGCACCAACGCTGAAAGGCGATCAAGAATCCTTAACCAGGATGCAAAGCCTCTTGCACAACACATCGATCTCAGGTGACGCTGAATACAATACCAATTTACTTTAAACCTTCCACCTTTTTGTTGCTCATCCGAGCTCGTGACATCCTTGCCAACAGCAAACTGCAACCTCGATCCTCACTTCGAATTTCCATGCTACTCACCGCACCCAACGTGCCAACATAGGATAGAACACGATTTTCATAACTCCGAAATCATTAATATTTTAACACTTCATCATATAAGAACTTTTAACTTAACTCACTTCAGGAGAATCATAGCAACACACAGGTAAATTCCCATAACCGTAGGATATGCAAATCTCTAAGTAGTGGTCCAAGCCACTATAGCCCTTTCGGAATCCGCTTCCACTTAACAAGCCATAACAGAAGAATGCTTCTGAATAACATCAATTACGGCAGCCTACAAGCCTCACATGTACCGCCGCAAATCATACGCATAACTTGATCACGCTGAATGAACTGATCACTGACCCCAATATGCCAATTCAACTATGGCTGATCAATCTACCTCTTTCCAGTTTATCCTTGATTTCCTTGGAAATAATACTAACTCTCTTCAACACATAACATACTCCCTCTACACTCACCCCGAGTGACCTTGAGTCGCGAGACCATGCTGCCTCAAATCCCACGAACTATTTCATATTATAATGTATCTAATAATGTTTATGACTTTGATAAGAGCAATGAAGTGGAGGATATGGAAAGTGTGGCTCGTATTATGGACATGATGAGGCAAGTAGCCGAGCAACAGGACATAATGATAAGGCAATTAGCCGACCAACAAGATGAAAATTAAAAGGCTATATGAAGAATTAGTGCAACAATCATGAGAATGAATGGCGAGGCGAAAGAAGTGGCTAAAGAGAGCGAGTTCCAACAAAAAGATAATTTAGAAGAAGCAGATACAGTGAGCCAATCTTGGCTAGAGAAACAAGCTCAACTGATAAAATCTCATGAGTTTCTACGTGATCGTCTTTCAAATATGACAGAACAATTAATATAAGGAAGAACAGAGCTCAGGCAAGAGATAGACCAATTAGGCTTAGATATCTATGACCTGTAAGATCAATTGAATAAAAAGGTTGAGGCGTTTGATGCCCTACAACCAATTTTTGCGGATACTGGCCAACTTGTGGAGCGAAAAGAGGAACTTCATTTATTCGACCAAAATATTACTAATGACGTCAAGGTTGACAAAAGTGCAAAATTTAGGATGTCAAAAATAATGCAGTTTTGGAGTTAGAGCATATTGGACCTCATTCTAAATACTTTCAACATTGTGTTTGGTTGGTGACATGGGAATTGATACAGCCAAGCATATGGAGGAGTCAATGGATGAGGAACAAAGTGTTTATATTCTAAAATTTGCCATACCAAGGAGGCAAAACAACATTCCTCACTCAAGGGCCAAGAAGTGCAAGATGCAATATCTATTGCTTGGTTCCTTTATTTTTACACCACCGCCACAGGAACGTGACAGAAAAATTAATGCAAAATTGGGGGCACAATTCATATCTTCAAAGTGGAAGAAAAAGTGGTGAAAGTGATGGTGTCGTGCCGCTACGTTAAATCAAGCGCTTGTTTGGAGGCAACCCAATTTTCTTTTTCTTTTTTACTCTTGCTTATTTATTTTTTTATTGTGTTATTATTTGTAGTGTTGTTTTTGTATTTTATAGGAGTACGAGCATAGAGTCAAAGCTAATAGCCATGTGCAAAAGTGAGCAGGTGGTTGAAACTAAGTGTGAGGTACCTACACAAGGGATCATACCTGGGAGAAGTCTGAGTATCCCGTGATCTTCTAATTCTTCGGCCTACCAGGGAGTCTCTTTTACCCTCTTGTTATTTACAGTGTGTATTGAGGACATTGCACATTTTTAAGTGTGGGTGAGGAGATTTTCTGGGTGATTTTCTGTGCTATCTTTGCTTAGTTATAGTACTCATTCTTAGTGTGGTAGTTTCTTTTTAATAAAATAAAAAAAAAGATCGAGAAATTTGGACTTTTTCCGACGATGGATTTTGTGGACAGCTTTCTTGAGGGATTAAGGTCCAATAAAAAGGGGGGGGGGGTAAAAAAAATCAAAAAAGTATGTCTTTTATTTTATTTTTTTAGGTAGCAATAGTCCCCCGTAGTTTTTCTTTGTGCATTAGTTCTTTTTCATGGGATGTAGTTTGAACTGAGTAGTCATTTTTTATTTTTTAGAATAGATTAGGACTTTAAAAAATAAAAGGAGGAAGATTAATGAACTTAGGCTCCTTTGATTTGTTTGATAGTAGCATATTTAACCTTTGGCATGTGGAGTATCTTCCAAATGTTTTGAAATTGTTCATGATGCCTTGATGAAATTGGATAGCATGCTTTTTGACGCCTATGTCTCTTTTGCTTGACTTATATTCACATTGTGCTTAATGCTTAATATCTTGTGGCGACATGAATACTTGCATTGTTTGAGAGTCGGAATGAGACCGTCCTTAGTAAGTCATGTGTCATGTGTGAAGTGAGGTTTGTATAGTCCATGTTATTGTGATTGAGCCTAGAACTTGCTCGGTATGTGAGTTGAAGCGGAATTTTAGGTGATTCTTGATTTGAAAAATAATTTTAGGCCTTCTTTGATCTTTTTGAGCTAAATTTCTTATCACAAACAAAAATTGAATCCAAGTAAACCCTTTTGAGCCTATACATTTTTAATTAGCACCCACATTACGAGCCTATACCCTTTTGTTCTTAATTGACATTATTTTGATCTCATTACCTCTTATGTACTTTAATTGTGAAATGAGCCCTAGAAGAAGTAAGGACTAAGTGTGGGGTGGAATTTGAGGTAAACCAATGGAAGAAGAAATGTGCACTTATTTCGTAAAAGAATACACCACTAGCAAAAAAATTGAAAAAGGAAAAAGAATAGTTTAAAGAAAGAAAATTCGAAAAAAAAAGAAGGAAAATTGAAAGGAATAAATTGTTGTCTTGTTCTTGATAGTGAGGTATAAATTAAAATAGTGCTTAAAGAAAGAGGAAATAATTTTGGGGAATGATCTTGTTTGTAAAATTGAAGTGGATTGAAGAAATTACGCTTAAAGTTTCTTCTGTGATGTGTTAAAATGCTTAAGAGGGTGAACCACTAATCCTAAATGTATCCTAACCGACCCTTAGCCCACAATACAACCATATAAAGTCCTAATTGATTTTAGATCGAGTGAGCCTGCATTAGTGGAGATTTACATTATGGGCAATCATATGGTACTTTTTGCATGCATGTGACTTCTTTGTGAGAGTGAGAGATTTTCTGTGATATATGTGAGTCCTTGAACAATATTTTATCATGAGATTCAAATGTGTGGATTCAACTTACTCTCTTGTTCTTGCTGTGAGGGCACATGATTCACAAGGGTCAGGTAACATTATTAGACTTCTCCGTGATATTGGGTGTTCAAGCCATGGGTGCATTGTGATATATATTGAGTCGACTTTTGAGGCTAGGATTGTTATGAACACGTTGTCTTTGTTGTGAATATGCGAAGAATGGCATAAATAAAGGAAAGTGTAAGTGATTGCATATGCTACAGTTTAATTGTTGCTACCAATCATAGTCAAGGGTAGAGTGTATGGTTAAAAGTTGAGTTGCTCCTCTATAGTTGAGACTTGTACGTAGTTTGGGGTTTACTTGATAGTCCCATTGCTCGAGGAGGAGCAAGAGTCCAAGTGTGGGGCATTGATGTTTAACTTAAATTATATATATATATATAT
>MU743056.1:66371-92972 GCA_026770625.1 Nicotiana glauca
ATATATATTATATCGCCTCATGTTTTACTTTTGTTTTGCGGATTTAGTATATAAAATGTATTGATTTATATTAATTTGAGGTGTTTTTATGTGTAGGAATGATCCGGGAGCAATTGAGGGCGAAGGTGCGTGATTAGAGCCAAAACAGACGAAAAAGCAAAAAATGGAATTTCCAGTGCCTAGCGCTACCTGTGGCGCCATAAGCAGTGTCTCCAATTTGCCAGCACCAGAGACAGAGCCTACCGCTGGGGTGGGTGCCGGTGGAGTGATTTCTATCCTACTTCGTCCGGGACAAGGTTATTTCGGCCCTAGACCCCCAACTCGCATATAAGGAGTCCTAAACCTAATTTGGAGGGGATCTAACATACTTTGAAGGGGAATTCACGTGGAGGAACACACACCATGCTTGGAGGAGACTTCTAACTAGTTTTTCTTCTCTTCTCTTCCTTTAGTTTCTTAGTTCTAGAGTTTTGGGTGCTACACGAACGTTGTAGTTTGAAGCTTGAATTGTTCTTATTACTTTATCATATTGGTTTATTTATTCAATCTTGCGCTTAATTATTTGATTGCTTGATCACCAATTGAATACTATCTACGAATCTAGGATTGAACTCGGGAGAGGGAATTCTAGATTGCATATAAGATTGAGTAGAGCAAGATCTGAACTCTGAGGGGGAGCGGATTTGCGATTAGGATAGGAATACACCTAATCGCCTTGCTTGGTTACTATACAGTAATCATTAATTCGTTCCTGTTAATTCTAATTCCATAGGAATATAGGCGTTAGGTTAGCTTGAATAGGCGAGTTGTACTTCGGGAGAAGGCTACAAGCTATATTAACCCCGTTAATTAATAAACTAGATAAATTAATTAGACAATTTAGGTAGAAAACTCAACGGGATTGTTAGCTAACCAATAGCTCTAGAATATTCACTCACATTGTATTTGTCTCTATGATTCGCCAACTTATTTTCTTTAATCTCTTAATTTGTTACTCTAGATTAATTTTAGTTAAATGTTCATACGTTAATATTCGCTTGAATAGATTAGTTTTTTTATTTAGTTTAGTCGATAGTTAATCACAAGTCCATGTGGGTATGATATCTGGACTTACAATCCTATATTACTTGTCGACCACGTATACTTGTGTGTGTATTTCGGAGCAACAAGCTGAACCTTTACTTGCATTGAGTTGTTATCACTTGTTCTAAAGAGTTTATTGTTACTGTTTTTTGTTATGCATTCTATTGTCAGTAGGGGTGTGCATTCGAATCGGTTTATCGATAAATCGAATCGATTATTTGTTATCGGTTTATCGATTTCGATTTATCGATTTATCAATTTCGATTTCAAAATTTTCCTTATCAATTTATCGATTTCGATTTCGATTTTGTCCTCTTCGATTTTCAGTTTATCGATAAACCGATAAGCTACAATAATTTATTTTTTTTTATTTTTTTATTTTTTTAAAAAAAAATAATTTTTTTTACCCTTATTCTATAATACCCTTTCATTTACCCTAAGTCCCTAACCCTATTATTTTATCTACCATATTTAAGGAATTATCATATTTAAAGCTCAAGGGAATGCAGTTCAAATTAATGGAAAACAGAATTAGCCGTGATGATGTATTTTGATTTTTTGTTTTTTGTTTTTTTATACCGTTAGAGTGTTGGTGGCATACATTTGATCCCTTGCTTTAGTTTCGTTGCATGTGTTTGTTGAGACAATTTTTATATTATAAATGGTGTTCTTCTTATTTTAGCTTCTTTTTGTCCATATTAGTTAGGTGTGTTTTTAGCGATATACTTTTCGTGGAATCCCGCAAATTTTCTTATTGGTGTAATCGATAACCGAATCGATAAGCCCCAAAAATCGATAAATCGAAATCGAAAAAATCGAAACCTTATTGAAAAGATAACGATAAGCATATGTACAAATCGATAATCGATAAGTAATTACCGATAAGGGTCAAAATCGAATCGATAAATCGAATGCACACCCCTAATTGTCAGTCTTTGATATATTGCACATATTATTTGACTAGTGAGTATCACATGACTTGAACCTCGTGACAACTTTACCGAGGTTAGTCTTAACACTTACTGGGTACCGATCGTGGTTTACCCATACTATACTTCTGCATATTTTTATGTAGGTACGTGTTGGGGCAGCGGACCTAGGCAGTGAGAGCTTACATTAACCGAGAGGATTCAACGTAGAGCTGCATTGACCGTCGCAGTCCCTTGGAGTCCTATCCTTACATTGATACTAGCATTTTTATATCCAAATAGTATTATATTTTGAGATATCCTTATGTATTCAGTTAGAGCTCGTGACTCTATACTACCTAGTTATAGGGAGGTGTTTGAGTATTGCCACTCTGGCTTGTATTGATTCTGTTCCTGCTTTTATATTAAACTCTCTTTTATTGTATCATGTCTTGTTGATTTAAATGTTGTTAAGTGATCGACTTACCTAGTTTAGAGACCAGGTGTCATAACGACTCCATAGCGGGATTTGGAGTGTGGCACATAAGCAAACATGGACATTTCCCATGTCCTTACGGAATTGCACTTAATCAGAGTTTCAACTCTTGGTTTTAAATTTTTTCTTATTTCTCTTGTAGACTTTTCTTTTATATGTTTGATTGTTTGAGAAGGCTCCCAAAATGCAAGCCGAACCTATCTCCAATCGATTTGTGGGTTAGTCCATGCCTCCATGGTCTAGCCAATTATTTTCTTTTAAAGGAAAACTTTTAAATGCTAGATTTAAGGAGACATCAATGTAGTTCTTCCCTCCCGCTCACCTTCATTCGTTCTCGCTTTTAATCTTACAGTACTAGTCATTAAAATGGTACAGTCATGCTATAAGACATTATTAATGCACGTAATACAACTTTTAATGCCTGATTCTTTCTGTCTTTTAACGTCTTCCTTGGAGTGGTTATATTTTCATTTGATTAGGAACATTAAAGCAAAGAATTTCTAGGGAGAAGGATACCTATGGCCGAGGTACGTAAGTAAATTCCATATTTTATCGAAACTATCTTCAAGAATTATTCAAACCAAAATAATCATCAAGTTTGAGATTTGAGTTTAAAATATCATTCAATTTTAAATGATATATTCAAAACATCTTATACACTTTCTTCTAATTCAATTTTCTCTCAATCAGTGTAAGCTTCAAGTGTAATTAAAAATAAATAGCTGAAACACTGCAGAGCAACAATTTCAAAATAAGGTAACTAAGGTTCTTGGTTGTAAATATATATTATTCATTTTTAGGAATTTTGTTTTCCAATACTTCTCATTTTATGCCTTTCGAATGTTTTTTTAATGCATGAGGGTTGCTACAATTTTGCTTGCTTGGATTATCAACCGCACTGCAACAAAGTTTTTGCGTCATTCTAAATTTTTTAGATATTTGTTTAAAATATCAAAATTTTAAGGTATTTATATTGAAATTCGAAATATATAAAAGTACATAACACTCCTAGTGTAATTGGAAATTCACCAAACACATACTCTTCCATTTTACTTTGTTTCACACTATTTTCTCATTAGTTCGTTAATATGGGGGTGAGGTTTATTGGGGAAACAGAATAGGAAAATTGTTATTGTAGCGACTCAATGGATTGTTTGGGCTTTAGCGTTCCGTTCGGTAATTTAAGGTTCAAATTCTGCATTATGACTTGTGTGTATGGTCGGTTTTGATTTTCGGGCGATTCAAAATTGATTTGAAGGAATGATTCTTATTTTAGAAACATAAGTGGTAAGAGTTGACCGGAATTTGAATTTTGTAGATGACTCCGGAATGATATTTGGATGTTTCCAACAGCTTCGTATGGTGATTTTGGACTTAGGTGCATGTACAGATTTGAATTTGGAGGTCTTTAGGTTGATTTGATGCTTTTTAGCAAAAGTTGGATAGTTGAACGATTGGAAGGTTGAGAGGTTTGACCGAGAGTTGACTTTGTTGGTATCGGGTTCGGATCTTGGTTTTGGGAGTTGGAATAGGCTCGTTGTATCTTTTGGGACTTGCATGCTAAATTTGAGGTCATTAAGAGTTGATTTGATATGGTTCAGGATGAGTTATAGAAGTTGAAGGTTCATTAGTTCATTAGGCTTGAATTGAGGTATAATTCGTTTTAATGTTGTTTGGTGTGATTTGAGGCCTTGAGGAGGTCCATATAATGTTTTAGGATTGATTAGTGTATTTGAACGGGGTCCTGAGGACCTCGGGTGTTTTCAGATGAGTCTCGGATCATTTCCATGTTATTAGGCAGGTCTAATTATGGTGTTTCGCATTTGCGCATGTTGGAATGCAGATGTAGATCATGCAAGATCGAATCGCTTCTGCAATATTGCTTTTGTGGGTGAAGGATTGTAGGTGCCATGGTCGCATATGCGGTATATGGATCGCAAATGCGGGAAGGAGTGTTGAGTTGAGAGGCTGCTTATGCAGTTGTATTGGTGCTTCTACAATGTCGCAGATGCGATAGCTTTTCCGCATGTGCGGTTCCTGGTCTGGTAAGTTGAGCTGCAAATGCTGGGTTTTTGCTTGCAAATGCAAGTGCGCAGGTGCGCTGTTGTCTGCAATTGCGGAAATTGCTGGGCAGAGTTAATATATATATCGAGGATTTTGTTATTTAATCACATTTTGATTTGCAGAGCTCGATTTCGGGCGATTTTGACAGAAAATTTCGCAGATTGAATTGGAGTTAGTATTTTGGCTTGAGTTTGGTTGTATTTCATGAATCCATATTTGTTTTTATTATTTAATTCATGATTTGAATTGGAAAAATTAGGATTATTAGTAAAAAAAATTCTAAAACATAAGATGATGATTTGAAGGCCAACTTGAGGTCTGAATTGGACGATTTTGGTATTGTTGGAATTATATCAGAATGGGTGTTCGTATTTTATGAGTTTTGTTGGGTTCTAAGGTGCGGGACTGGGTTTGACTTTTAATTTTCATTAAAGAACGAAATTTTATTATCCGAAATTGTTTCCTATGGCTTTTTATTTATGATATAAAGTTACTTTGGCTAGATTCAAGTCATCAAGAGGCTGTTTCACACAAGAAGGGCTTCTTAGTGTATTGATTTAGCTTCTTTGAGATACGTATCTTACCCAACTTTGTGTGGAAAAACAACCCCATAGGATTTGGTTTAATTACACTATTTGAATTATGTGGAACAGTCTTATATGTGAAAATTGACTAGATTAGACTCTTAGGCTTCTTATATACATTTAATTGAATTTTTCATTACATGTTCTATAATCCATTCTGGAGTTTATGCTTCAATTGAATTTGTCTTTTCATGTTCTATATTCTATTGTCAAGTTTATTCTTACATGCTTTAGTTGAAGTTGTTAGAAATGTTCTATCTTTCAGTGTTAAGATGCTCTTATGTGTATTTATTTGAGGTTGTTAATACACCTCATGCCTTTCATTGTTAAGTTTATTCATAAGCAAGTAATTGAAGCTAAAATTATTGGGAGCTATTAACCCGTTTTAGTTGAAGTTATTATTTTATGGAGTATCCTTCTTTGTTGAGTTATTTTTCGTTTCATTATGTTGTTATTGAGATTCTTGTACTTATTGTGGTTAAGTCGTGGGCTATGTATTGTTGTGATATTGATTTTGTTGTTTGGGAAATATTGTGGGCACAAGTTTAGGAAAAATAACTTAATAATATCAATAAGTGTTAAATGAGACAATCCCAAACAATAAAGTTATGATCTTAATTCAAATATGCAAAGTCAACTCAAAAGTCAATGCTAGGCTCGCACCCCAGAACCATACAAAACTCACAAATTCCGAACACACACTCCAATACGAGTCCAAATATGTCTATTTCATCGAAATTCAACCTCATATCGACCACAAATCACCAAATTTCACTCTTCAAAAGACATAGCAAAAACTATCAATTTCTCATTTAAAATCACATAAAATAGGCGTAATAATTCACTGAACATCAATATCTAACATCAAATCAAGTAAAGCTTACTTACCCTTTCAATTGTAGTGAAAATACCTCCAAAAATTACCTCTAACCGAGCTCCACAACTCCAAATAATGAAAAATGACCAAACCCTTTGAAAGATATAATCTGCCCAGGGATTCCGCATTTGCGCAACCAAATTCCACTTCTGCAGTACGACATCTACAGAAAAACTATCACAGATACAGAAGTCACTTAGTTACCGACCTTCCGCTTTTGTGGACTCCACATCGCTAAAGCACATCCACTTCTGCAAAAATCTATGCATCTGCGGACTCCCCCTGCCTCTAGTCTATTAGCGCTTCTGCTCAACACAGGCCACTTTTGCGGCTTCGCATCTACGACCAAAATTACGCAGATGTGAAAACACCAGAACTCAGAAACTATGACAATGTCTTCTCAATCCAACATGATCTGAAATTCATCCAAAACACACACGAGGCCTCCTGAACTCCATCCAATCATACCAACAAGTCCTAAAACACAACACGAACCTACCCGGGGTCTCAAATCACATCAAAACCACGAATCACACCTCAATTCAACTTAATGAACTAATCCAAATTTCTAAATTCAAAACTTATGTCGAACATGCCTAAACAATTCGGAATGGCCTCATATTTTGCATGCAAGTCCCAAATGGCACAACAGACATATTTCAACTTCCGAAACATCAATTGGAACTTGGTATCATTAAATTCAACTCCCGACCAAATCTATAAACCCTCCAATCCTTTAATTTTAACTTTCACCGAGCAGAACCAAATCAACTTAGGAACCTCCAAATCCAATGATGGACATATTCCTAAGTAAAAATTACCATAAGAACCTACTAGAACCATTACAATACCATTCCGGGAACGTCTTCATAAAAATTGAACTCTGCTTAACCTTCACAACTTAAGTTTCCAACCTTGGGACTAAGTCTTCTAACTTAATCTACAACTTTCCAAAACCAAACCAACCGGGCCCCGAGTCACATAACGACAAGTACATATATGTAAAGCATCAAATAGGAGAAATGAGAGTATAATACTCATTACGACCGGCCGGATCGTTAATACCTGTAAGTTATAAAACAACAAATGAACCTACAAAAAAGCTTTGAACCAAGGAAAAATATGCTAGAACTCAATACGACTGATTGAGTCACTACAACTTAGTTATAAAGGTCTAATTTTGATTGATATTGTGATACTTAAATCAAAAGACACAAAAAATCTAAGATAGTTTTCATTACACTACTAAAAATTCGGCAAAAATCGATCACGACTTTGGTCGATTTTTCTAAATATTTTAATTTTTAATTTTTTTTTACAAAACCGACCAACTTGTCGGTTTTCTTTAGCGCAAAAATACGGAAAACTATTTTTGAGTCCCATGAAATTTATTTTTCAAGAAATTGACCAAAATTGGTCGGTTAATTCGATCGGTCATTTTAAAAAATCAACAAACTTTGGCCGGTAATTTTATTTTTCAATAAAATCGACCAACTTTGGCCGGTTATTTTCGTGCGAAAATATAATTAAAGAGTATAAATGAAATAAAAGACAGTCTTAAAAGAAAATGCACCAATGGTCTAATGGTAGAACAGTATCCTGCCACAGTATAGACCTCGGTTTAATTCCCAGATGGTGCATTTTTTAATACATAATTAAAATACTGACCAACTTTGGTCGATTTTTTCGACAATATTTTCTTTTGAATTACTGGCCAAAGTTGGTCTGTAACCAACTTTGGTCGGTATGCCTCCAACCTTCAAAATACCGTTCACACGTAAAAGGTCGTATTTTAGACGATTATTGGATATTATTGGCCAACTTTGATCGATTTTTTTATGGTTTTGCCAAGATTTCTAGTAGTGTTAACTGTTTCATATTTATGACGCTTATTTTAAAAATATTGCGAAATTTTATTTTTAGCATCATTTATTACAAAAGTTAATAAATAAGTGTGGTTATAGACTGATTTCTTGCAATCTTTTCAATTGTCAATGTCGCATAATTAAATTGTGCATCCATACTCTTTTGGACAACTTTGACAGACAATATAAATATTCTCATCACTAACGTCACCAAATTCATCATCTCAAAAGGTTCTAGAGACCGTTACTTGGTACAACTATTTAGGAATTTTTACCTCCAATGGCAAACGTTAATGCCTTATTTATTTTAAATAAATATCATTTAAAAAAATTATATTATATAATTGTCTTTTACTGTTTATAACAAAATATCTAATTTTGGTACCTCCTACCCCTAAACCACTAAATACGCTATACAATTACACTATTTATTTCTCTCTCTAATTTGATACATGTCATTCTCTCTTCCAAATAATACCGGATTCATTGACCGACAACCACTTCTCTTGGCTGAGATTTGGGAACCTCCTCTTTTCTGGCGAAATCCAGTTGTACGGCTTCCTCTCTCTCTCCTTTCATCTCCTAGATTTTCCATCAGATTTGAACTTGGTTATCTCAATTCCCAATCGAGAGGTTGTGAGTTCGAGTCTCCCCAAGAGCAAGATAGAAAGTTCTTGGAGGAAAGGATGTCGGGGTTCTATTTGGAAACACCCTCTCTACCACATGGTAGGGGTAAGGTCTGCGTACACACTACCCTCCCCAGACCCCACTAAGTGAGATTATACTGGGTTATTGTGATTGTTGTTGTATCTCAATACCCAAATTTAAAAATTAGGAAAAATAATTTCTTAACCCCAAAAGCAATTGCGAATCGAATCAAAGCTAAGGGTTTACAACCACTTCTGAAAATAAGGCAATAGGGAGAAAGGTCGAAGACCACAAAGTATATCAGCTAAATGAATCAGTAATACAACTTTGCTTCTGAGAGAGAAAAAGTTGAAGTCAATATAATTCACATGTCCAGGAAGAAAGGGGGTTGAGTGCAACAGAATCTGTTTGTCAAGTTGGAATCTTTTTTATTGATTCTTGAATTTTATTGTAAGTCTCCATGTCGGTCTTTTTTTCTTTTTTTTGAATTCTTCTGTTTAATAGTTTTACAGGATGCGTGGGAGCAATGAGATTCACGGTTTTTGCTCGACAACGGATTCGTCGGAAATTAGGGTTTATTCTTGAACAAAAATAACGGATTTTGGGGCTTAGCAACTTGATTTTCTGTTAATATATTTCAATGTATTTTCAATGTATCACGTTGTATTTGCATGTATTTCAATATTGTATTCATTGTCTTTTTTCCAATTATAATTCAATCTATCTCGATGTGTTCCATGTATTTCATTGTAGTCACTGTTTTTTTTTTCTCATTGTATCACAATGTATCTCGCTGCATTCTATGTATTTCATTGTATTTACTGTCTCGCTATATGCCATGAATGTATTCATATATTTTTTTAATTAATATAATTTATGTATTCAGATGTATTATATAATTTCTCTGAAGATTGCTATATTTTTGGGGTATTTTTCGATTGAGAATCTTTTTTATAACTGAAAATACAAAATTTATGTGTTATAATTGAGTTTGTTGAGTTATATTAGGAGACTATTATGTTAATTGATTCACTTTCCGTTTTAAAAACAGTGTAATCCCCTATTTCACGCTGTGAATACATTCGAATACAATAATCTGTCTGGTTGTATTCCCATATTTCACTCCATGAATACAGTTGAATACACTCGAATACAACAACTGATTAGCTGGACTTCCTTGATTCACGCCTATTTTTGCTATTGTATTCATGAATACAATAACTTAAATACATCTTATAACCACAAAAAAGTATCTATAATCCGTAATATAACAAATGGTATCTATAAATGGCTAATTACTACTTTTTAGTAGTGCTTTATGAAAATTTATCAACTATTTATGCCGCTCTTACTATAATTCAAGGCCCATCAACAAAATTATCAGTAGTACTAATTAAACGGTCAAGAAATAACTATAGATTAATTCTGCACAGTTATGGTCTAATCGAGGGAACCTCGACGTAACTCAATGGTGTCACACCTCCTTTTTACACGCCCATTCTGAGGGTGAATGTGTGAGGAAGTTTTTCTATTTTTAAGTGACATTATTTAAAATGGAATTATTTATTCTTTTCAGAGTCGCCACTTGGGAAAGATTTGGCTTTTGGTATCTCAAGTCACCGGTTTATCTTGAATCCCAAATCGAGAAAATTTTTGACTTTTTCAAATGAAGTCTGCGAACCAGAAATTCTAAGTAAGGAATTATGTTGACCCGAGGGAAGGTGTTAGGCACCCCCGGATCCCGTGGTTCTAGCATGGTCGCTTAAACTGTTATAAATGGCTTAATATCTTATTTTAATACATGTTATAGCTTACGTGCTTTTATTAACTTTAAACCGCTTTTATTATCATTTCTTAATAGAATTGCAACGTCGTGAAAACGTGTCTCGAACCACGTCACAATTAATGCACCCGTGGTTGTTAACGCATTTCGACTTCGTTGAGATTTGGATTTAGGTCACATAAATGTGCACCCGAATTTTAGGCAGATAATTTATTAAAGTGCGCGCCTAAAGAGACTAACGCATTTTTCTCTTTTGGGAAGGCCGTGAAATTCGCTGAACGGCCTATCCCGAAGTCTAAGAATTAATACAAAATTTATTGAGGGCCCCGCATTTTGCAGTTTTATTTGGCGAGGCTCGTCTCATTTAATATTTTTAAAGGACAAACCTAAAAGCAACTATGATTTTCTATATATTTTTGTCTCTAATAATAAGTCAAAAAGTCCTAGTTAATTAAAGAATTGAAAAAAAAAACTACATCTTATTATCCTATCTCAAATCAGTTAGACCCAAATGTATAATAAATGAAAAACAAAGCATCTCTTAGAAATTTATCTAAAATGAGCCCTATTATATTTTAGTAGGCCTGTGGCCAGAAACCCAAGCCCAAACGAGATGGAGTGTGGGGCGAATATCTTAACTAAAAGCTGAAGACAAACAACACTTCGGGCCTGCTTTGAAAATTGGGCCCAAGAGATAATATACGACTTTAGTTGCAATTGGAGAAAACAACCGGGGAACGAGCCTACATTGCCCAGTTAACTACCAACACAGACTAAGTGACTATGTGCAATTTGCACTGCCTCCTCCTTAGAATTATAGAAATCATCTTTTTACACTTGAAGCCCAATTTATGCTTAATTCCTTAGTTCACGTGATTCCAGTTAGCAATTCTAGGAAATTCTCATCAATTCACTCATTTTAATTTAATTGAACATTAGATTGACTCCGGTTATATGCCTACTCTGTACATTACGATATTAGTGGTTTCATTATACATCACATACAAACGCGTTGATGATCCAAAACTCCAAAACAAAGAACTACTCCAAATTGATTCAAGCTATTATTATCAAAGCTGTGTGCTACTTCAAGACCTAAAAAGGAGATTGTATATGAATTCAAACCAACTTCTAATTCTGAATTACAACTACCATAAGAGTTCAGTTGCACTTCAAGCAATTACAGGGTTCATAGCTATAACATCTGACTAACTCACATTCAATGTTCAATTTAGTACAGTCCAGTCAGTCTAATTAATCGGCCAGGAACTATATGAACTAAACTAAATACAAATTATTTGTTACAATCAGACAAGCGCCTATCAGGAGGCGGATGAACATTTATTTCATTTTTTCCAACTTCAAAGCTACATCAAGCTGAATTCGAATGTGTAACTGAAGTGTAATTCAATTGAGAAGAAGGAGAGTAGTCAGCAGCAGCACGAAAGCGAGCAACAACAGTTAAAAAAAATCAAACTCAAACCCAGGGGTGTGTTGAAAACCAAACACAACCAAAAGAATTGCCCAAACAGTTCCAAAATACTTCTGAAATGACCCAGGAGACTTGTATAGCCAACTGATTAAACCATAGTTAACTCCAACTAACAATACCAATGTCCAAATGATTCTGAATATTTTCAGGATTCGAGTATGTAACAGAAGCAGAGAATTCAAGCTATTTTTGAGTTTTAGAATGAACTAGAAGATTGAACTAGAGCTGGAAACTGAGATTAAGGTAATGGAACAATAGAGGAAGCTCTTCTTAACTGATTCCCAAAAAAAAACCTCCTCTTATTCATTCAAAAACTCCTCCTTTATACCCAAAACACACCCCTCTTTCCAGCCTGTTTTAACACTTAAACCATTAGAAAACCATTTTTTACCCATAATATTCCCTTACAGCCCACTATTGAATGTTTTGTTGATTTGTTTAGTTCAAAGTTAATGGGCAGCCTATTTTCTATTCATTTAAGTATGGGGCAGCTTGTTATTCTATTCAAAATCCCTTAAAACTGTGAAAGGGTGCCCATGTGACTTCTATTCCCTGACCCTAAAGGTGTATTAAACAATGTATCAACTTAAATGGTCCACCAATATCATCTGACAGATCAATCCCTAGACCACTCTCAATTTCTCAGATTTCCAATTACCCTCGAAACCTACACTAGAAATGCAGCTATAACCAATTCAAACTTACCAAACTCCAACAACTACTGAGATCAGTGAACTGAAACTAGTGTTCTAAAACATACATTTAACTGAAAACAGCTAAAACTCAGAGATTGACAAATTCAATTCAATGTTATTACTGACTAAGCAATGAACTAAGTTTTAAACTTAATCATTCAGGCAGACTAATAAATTTAACATTGTGATGCATTAATTTCACATGAACTGGCTTAATTCAAACAGACACAGAAGCAGAAATGAAACAGGAGGAGAAGAAGCCCAAAGGTTAAACGAAAACTAAAAGATAACAAAGAGAAAAAAGAATTGAAAATACCCGGAACTCAGGCGGATCAAATACTGGAAATCACTCTTCCCTTTGCCTTGGACTGAAGTGGACTTTAATCACGTGTTTTCAGTGATGAAAACATACGACTAAAGTCCAATGTAGTCCAAAGGTCCTTGCAGCTTTGCTGGATTTTAGACTTAGGGCTCACCCTGGCTGTGTTTTACCATTCGAAGAATCTGGACCCTATCCGAAGGATATTAAGGATGGATTTGGGGTGAGGGAGTCAAAGAGGTAGTGGGGTGTGAGTTTGGGGCTGTTTGGATGTGGCGCCGCCACCAGGGGTCTTGTGGCGGCGGCTAGGGTTCTTGGCTCAAAAATCATCATTCGACGATCTGTGGGTTGATTGGAGGGGGACTAGTGGCGTTCTAGTGGTGAGGGAGGTCCAGGGGTCACGGGGTGTAAGTTTGGTGGGAAACAAAGGCAGTTAGGGTTTTGCTCGATTCTTCAATTGAAGATTCGAGACGATCTATTGGGATTCGAAGTTAGCTGCTATGAGGGTTGGGACAGGGAGGTTATGAGGATCTTAGGGTGTAAAATTGGGGGCATTTGGCCCACTGGAACCGTCGTGAGGCGATTTTCGGTGGGCGGAGCACGGTGGTAGTAGGCGGCGTTACATGAGGGTCACTGAGGTTAGAGACACGAGTGAGAGGGGTGGTCTGGTTCTGTTTGGGGGGGTAGGGTATTGGAGTTGGTATATTAAAATGGCTAGATTAATCGAAACCGTTGGATTATGGGAACCAACGATCCAGATTAGGACACTCAAACCAAACAGGGTCGTTTTGGTTAAGTAGTGGACCGGGTAATGGGCAAACGGGTCAGGTCGGGTTGGGAACGGGTATAGAGGGATAGTTTGGACCATTGATCAAGTGAGATCAACGGGCAGGATAGGGTGTGACGGTAACGACGTCGTTTGGGTGTTTGAACGACCGGACCGGGTGAAGGGGTGCTTTGGGCCTGGTTTTTGGTCCAAATTAAAATGGCCCAATCCGTTTTCCTCTTATTTTCCATTTCTTTTCTTTTAATTCCTAATTTAAAAATATTAAAATCCTAGATTAAATTATAAAAAATCCAATTAACTTCTACTAATAATTAACACACACCATTAAATACCAATTTAAAATAAAATCACACAACTAGACCTTTAAATGCTAAAATGCAAAGTGTATTATTTTTTTGTAATTTTTATTTTTGTAAAACAAAACTTAATTACTCTTAATTGTACAATTAAACCAAAAAGATGCAAGATGCGATATATCTTTGTATTTTATATTAATTTAAACAAATAAATACACACAGACAAATGCAAACAATAAAAGACAAAATAATACAAAAAATTCCGCAAAATCACACAAAACATAAAACTATTTTATTTTGAATTTGTTGGGGGTAATTCTCATATGGGGCAAAAATCACGTGCTCACAACGAAGAGTTTTCGCGCAAAGATAAATGAGCGGATACGAGCAATTTTTGCCCATTCGAGTACCCCGTGTGAAGCATTTTTGAAAGAGTCTGACCGAGCCTTTGCTTCAGGAGGCCTCCTATATATCCCTGGCTAAAAGGGAATCAGGTCAATGTACTTCAGAAAGTTTTGGTAGCTGGGACTATCATGTAGCTGTGGTTTACTGTTACCGTCATTGCTGCTGCTGCTACTGCTTACTGACCTCCTTATTACACCAACGGAAAATCAAATCTAAGCTAGTTATGCCTATGAGTTACAAGATTCCTAACTATAATTTTCTTGAAAACTTGATCTTGAGTCTTAGCTGATTTTGCCGTAGACTTCGATCTGAATCTTGATGCTCGCGAATTGTAGGCACTTGCTTCTCTTTTGCAGCATTGAGTAAAACAAGGTCGGCAGAGCTTTGCAACTTCAATCAGACTTCGAGCAATTCGCGCCTTTGCTTGCTCCAATATTTGAGCTCATTTTTTGTTCTTTTCTTCTTTTCTTCATTCTGGAATGAAGACTCATTTCATCGGTCATCTTGTGCCTTGTGTTTTGAGGTCAACCTGTTAAAGACATCAAAGGCAAACAGACGAACGAAATTTTCTGCCCCAGTTTTCACTAGGAAAATTTCGTGAGTTAGTTGTGACATATCTAAATAGACAAATCAGGATTGTGTATCCTTGTGAATGGATCCAGGTTGTGCTGGGAAATAGCCAGGTTATGCCGGAAAGGTCCGCGGGTTATGCCGGGAAAGTCATCGGGTTATGCCGGAAAAGTCATCGGGTTATGCCGGAGAGGATCCACGAGTTATGCCGGGAAAAGTCATCGGGTTATGCCGAAAAAGGTCCACGGGTTATGCCGGGAAGGTCATCGGGTTATGGCGGAAAAAGTCATCGGTTTATGCCGGAAAGATCCACGGGTTATGCCGGAAAAGTCATCGGGTTATGCCGGGAAGGTCCACGGGTTATGCCGGAAAAGGTCCACGGGTTATGCCGGAAAGGTCATCGAGTTATGCTGGAAAAATCATCGGGTTATGCCGAAAAAAGGTCCACGGGTTATGCCGGGAAGGTCATCGGGTTATGCCGGAAAAGTCATCGGGTTATGCCGGAAAGGTCCACGGGTTATGTCGGGAAAGTCATCGGGTTATGTCGGGAAGGTCCACGGGTTATGCCGGGAAAGTCATCGGGTTATGCCGGGAAAAATCATCGGGTTATGCAGGAAAAGTCATCGGGTTATGCTGGGAAAGGTCCACCGGTTATGCCGGGAAAGTCATCGAGTTATACCGGAAAGGTCCACAGGTTATGCCGGGATTTGGAAAGAAAAGGCTCCTTGGGTTATGCCAGGGAGATCCACGGGTTATGCCGGGATTTTGAGGAGTGTGATCCTATGCTACCATGATTTTCCTTTGGGACTTTCATTTTTATTTCTTTTCTTTGGTTTTTCTCTTTAATACGTTTTCCTTTTATTTACCAGAATGCATGAAAGAGTGTTGAGGAAACTTCCTTTTTGGTCGGTTTTCCTGTTGCAAAGTTGTTTCAGCATTTGCACATTTCATTTCTTTTTGGGTTGCACCTGCATCTTGCATGGTTGCTTTGAACAAGACCTGTTTTCAACAAAGAACAATTTGTTAGTTGAAACGGTGGTTGGTTTAGTGGCCTTGATCATTCCTATCGCTTGATCCTGACTCCATTTTCGTTGAGAACTTTGCTGCTTGTTGGCCTTGAGGGTGAATCTCTTTTCAAACTGACCGGGTTAAGCCTTAGGATTTCGGGATAACTCGCCCGTGTGGGCTCTGGTTTTCCCACCTTATTCCGCTTTCCAGACCTTTGCCTTTGACTTTCTCTTTTTCTAATGTCTTTTACTTTGGAAGCAATCAACCACCATGGTCAGTCGGGATTGGACTGACGTACCACTGAGGCTGGCTATTTTCTTCGACTCTTGCCGGGCGGAGCTCTGTGAAACCAATCCTACCACCATTTTTTGTAATTGTTACGGAATCAGAGTTAAACCGAAAGGGATTCAAAGAAAAAGTATGCAAAAGGCAAGCATATGAGTTTAAAGAGAAGCGTCCCTTTCGGGGAAAAAGAAGGACTTAACTGGGGTGTGCATGCTGGCTTCAAATGAACATGACATGCCTCTTGGACTGGATGCCCGACCCACACAAACTTTCCAGCTTCTTGTGAACTCATTGATCCGCATTTCAAAACCAGGGAACCTTGACAGGACTCTTTTAGTGATGAGATGTCTTTTTTTCAGCCGATAGAGCCCTTTGTGGGTTTTCGCCAATCGACCTCTCTCATCTCTCACCTCACTGTCGCCCGATAATGCTCTTTGCGAGTTTTCACTAAGCGGACTCTCTCATTTTCAGTTTCTCGAATCTCGTCGCCTTATGCTGCCCGAAGGTTTTCACCGATAAGACTCTCTCATTATGTTTCTCTCAGTTTAGGACGCATCATCTTTCAATCAATGATATTTCTTAGCTCTCACGCCTTTGGCAATTGATCCGAAGGTCTTGTACTTGGTTTTGGGTAAAAAGAGTTGCGGACGGGATTACAACTTTGGAACCATTCGATGGGCTCATGGTCGAACCATTATAACATCTTCCCCAGTTTCACTTTTCGGGAAATTTGGATTTTTGGTGTGGTGTGACTAAACCCCAGAGAGAGGCTGCCTACGTATCCTTCCGGAATCAAGTCAGACGTAGTTAAAAACAATCATCTGATTTTGTTTTTTTTTTCACTGTTCGCTTTTGTTTAACGGTGCTTCTGGATTCCAAAGAGGGTAGCCAAGGAAATGTAACCGGCTCAAAGGGCTTGCAAAAGGATTGATAGTGTTTGGGTAGCGGGAATAAAAGCCTTCGTCATTTCAAATGCGCAAAGACATCACCAAAGCAAGCTCAGACATAGTACCTTTTTACCGCGTCTGCATTCACGGCTGCTTCGGGATCATTTCCTTCGATGTCACCCAAGTATAATGCCCCTCTTGGCAGTATTTTTCTAATGATATACGAACCTTTCCAGTTAGGAGCGAACTTTCCTTTTGCTTCCTGATGATGAGGAAGAATACGTCTCAACACCAATTGTCCCACTTCAAATTTCCTGGGTCGTACTTTCTTGTTATAGGCGCGGGCCATTCTTTGCTGGTACAACTGCCCGTGGCAAACTGCGGCCATCCATTTTTCATCGATCAAAGTCAACTGTTCCAACCGAGTTTTAACCCACTCACTATCTTCAACCTCTACTTCAACAATTGTCCGGAGCGAAGGGATTTCCACCTCTGTCGGTATCACAGCTTCGGTTCCACAAACCAACAAGTATGGGGTGGCTCCTACCGATGTGCGCACTGTAGTGCGATATCCCAGTAAGGCAAAAGGCAACTGTTCATGCCACTGTCTAGAACTCTGGATTGTCTTTCTCAAAATCTTCTTGATGTTCTTGTTCGCTGCTTCAACAGCGTCGTTGGCTTTGGGCCGATAGGGAATGTAGTTCCTATGCGTTATTTTGAATTGTTCGCATACCTCCTCCATCAAATGACTGGTCAGTTCGCATCATTATCCGTGATGATGGTTGTGGGAATGCCGAAATGACAAATAAGGTTCGAATGTACAAAATCCACTACAGCTTTCTTAGTGACCGCTTTGAGAGTGATAACTTCGACCCATTTTGTGAAGTAATCAATAGCAACCAATATGAATCTGTGCCCATTAGATGCGTTTGGCTCAATCGGACCAATGACGTCCATACCCCAGGCGACAAAAGGCCAAGGTGCTGACATAGGATGTAGCTCTGTTGGAGGTGCATGAATCAGATCTCCATGCACCTGGCACTGATGACATTTCCGGACAAAGCTGAAGCAGTCTTTCTTCATAGTTATCCAATAATACCCGGCTAGAAGGATTTTCTTTGCCAAGACATAACCATTCATATGAGGTCCGCACACTCCCGCGTGCACTTCGTGCATGATCCTCCCTGATTCCTCAGCGTCAACACAGCTCAACAAGTTAAGGTCCGGGGTTCTTTTATACAAGACCTCCCCGCTCAAAAAGAAACCGCTCGCATGCCGCCTAATAGTTCTCTTTTGATCTCCAGTAGCATGTTCGGGGTATTCTTGTGTTTTTAAAAACCTCTTAATATCATGGTACCATGGCTGGATGTTCGGTCCCTCCTCGACTTCATTACAGTAACCGTGTCTTTCCCTGATTTGGATTTCCAAGGGATCGATGTGGGCATTGCCTGGATAAGGTAACATTGAAGCTAGAGTGGCAAGTGCATCAGCTATTTCATTGTGACACCGCGGGATGTAACTGAACTCTATTGATTTGAATCGCTTGCCGAGATCCTCCACGTGCTATCGGTAAGGAATAAGCTTTACATCTCGGGTCTCCCATTCACCCTGGGCTTGCCGGATAATCAGATCAGAATCCCCCATAATCAGTAAATCTTCAACATTTTGATCAATTGCCATGTTCATGCCCATGATGCAGGCTTCATATTCAGCCGTATTGTTCGTGCAAAAGAAACGGAGCCTAGCCGTAGCTGGATAGTGCTGACCAGTGGGCGAGATCAAGATTGCCCCAACTCCTACACATTTGGCATTTACAGTCCCATCAAAGAACATTTTCCAAGCATGAGTGTTTTCAGGGCCTGCTTCTATTGTGTTTACCTCCTCATCTGGAAAGTGAGTGCTCAATGGTTGGTATTTTTCGTCAACCGGATTCTCGGTCAAATGATCTGTCAGTGCCTGGGCTTTTATTGTCGTGCGAGTGATGTAGACTATGCCAAATTTAGTAAGCAAGATTTGCCACTTCGCCAATCTCCCAGTAGGCATCGGCTTCTGGAATATGTACTTCAAAGGATCCAACCTGGTTATGAGGTGAGTAGTATGAGCTTGAAGATAATGTCTCAACTTTTGAGCGACCAATGTCAAAGCGCAGCACGTTCTTTCCAACAAAGTGTATTTGACTTCATAACCAGTGAACTTCTTGCTCAAGTAATAGATCGCCAGCTCTTTCTTTCCAGTTGTATCATGCTGCCCGAGGACACATCCAAAAGAATTTTCTAAGACCGTCAGATACAAGAACAGAGGTCTCCCTGGCTCCGACGGGACCAAAACTGGAGGATTTGAAAGATATTCTTTGATCTTTTCAAAGGCCTCTTGACACTCAGTTGTCCATTTGATTGCTGCATCTTTCCTTAATAGCTTGAATATGGGCTCTCATGTGGTAGTCAGTTGAGCGATGAACCGGCTGATATAGTTTAACCTGCCCAATAGACTCATCACGTCTTTCTTTGTTCTCAGGGAAGGTAGATCTCAGATAGCCTTTATCTTTGTTGGATCTAACTCGATACCTCTCCTGCTGACTATGAAACCCAGGAGTTTGCCTGATGGGACTCTGAAGGCGCATTTAGCCGGATTCAGCTTCAAGTCATACTTTTGCAGCCTCTCGAAAAACTTCCTCAAATCTCGAACATGATCGTTCTGAGTTCTGGACTTGATGATCACATCGTCTACATACACCTCTATCTCTTGATGCATCATATCATGAAAAATGGCAGTCATGGCTCTCATATAAGTTGCCCCGGCACTCTTCAAACCAAACGGCATAACCCGGTAACAGTAAGTACCCCAAGGTGTGGTGAAAGCCATTTTCTTAGCAACTTCTTCATCCATCAACACCTGGTGATATCCAGCGTAACAATCCACGAAGGACTGTATCTCATGTTTGGCACAGTTATCAACAAAGATGTGGATGCTGGGCAAGGGGGAGTTATCTTTGGGACTTGCTTTATTCAAATCCTGGTAATCCACACACACTCGAGTTTTCCCATCTTTGTTCGGCACGGGAACTACGTTAGCCAACCACGTAGTATACTGGACTATCCGGATCACCCCAGTTTTCAACTGTTTTGTGATTTCTTCTTTGATCTTATCACTGACATCAGTCTTAAACTTTCTCGGTTTCTGCTGAACTGGGGGACAATCAGGGTAAATTGGTAATTTATGCGCCACTAGATCAACACTTAGTCCCGGCATGTCATTGTATGACCAAGCAAACACATCTTTAAACTCAAATAAGAGTTGAATTATTGCATCCCGTGTTTTCTCATCTGTGTGAATGCTTATTTTGGTTTCTCGGATTTCCTCAGAAGTTCCCAAATTAACCGGTTCTGTATCATTTAAGTTTGGTTTAGGTTTATTCTCAAAGTGTTCCAGTTCTCGATTTATTTCCCTAAAATCCTCTTCTTCATCATATTCCGGTTCTTGGTTCATTATTTCACAATTAGACAGCGTGTTTAGATCTGGGCATGAAGTTCGCAAGCATGTCATGTCATTTAAAGCCGCATTATTAGAACTAAAAAGAAGAAATAAAAGAGAAAGAAAAATAGAAAAAATCAAAAAAAATAAAGAAAATAAACGATGAAATATTGATTTCATTTCTTGGAATTGGGGAAATAAAAGGGTTTACATTCAGGAAATTGAAAATAGGAAACTAAAGAAAACATCCGAGTTACACCCTAGGATAACTCGTGATACAGGAAAGTGGCAGGACAAGTCTACCCGGACTCCCGCCTGGCTGGGAACGGTGTAGCCTTCCAATTTTGAAGTTTAGCATCTTTCCCCATGTATAGCATCTCAGCGGTGCTTGTGCCTTCTCCCAGCTGAACCATGTGGGTTTCATAAAGTATTTCTCTCATCGCCCCACATATTTTCTCAATCTCTTCGGCTGTAAAGGCCTCATCCTCTTCTTCATCATCATACTTTGGCCTGACAAAGGTTTCGTACAAGTGTGGCAGTGGTTGAGGTAAATTCCATCCCTCATTCTTTCTCTTATTCGCCCACTCTTCATCACATGGGGTGTGGTGGAAGCCTATCCCAAAGAACTTCTCAGTTGAAGGCAAGGTGATAGGTTCAGCTATTCCTTGTAACGATTTTCCAAGCCCTTTTCCTGGTTTGAATCCCCGTCGGATCATTTCTTTAGCAATCATGATTGAGGCATTGGACAAGAAAGGTTGCGGGCAAGGGCTCCCCTCTTCATATCGATCTGCCAATACAACTTCAAAAGCCTGATAGACTATGTGCTCACTTCCTTCTCTTGCTTCGAGACGTGGGATGGATGGATCCCGATAGATAGACTGCTCGTCCTCTCCATGGACCACAATTTCCTGATTTTCATATTCGAACTTCACCATTTGATGGAGAGTAGAAGGTATAGCCCCTGCAGCATGAATCCAAGGCCTTCCGAGAAGAAAGTTGTAAGATGTGTCCATATCTAGCACTTGGAAGGTCACCTCAAAGTCCACTGGGGCAATGGTCAGAATTAAATCGATTGCTCCAATTGTGTCCCTTTTGATGCCATCAAAAGCTCTTACACAGACGTTATTGGGACGAATCCTTCCGGTCCCAATTTCCATTCTCTGCAGTGAGGAGAGTGGGCAAATGTCGACACCCGAGCCGCCGTCCACCATTAGTCGTTTGACGTAGTATCCTTCGCACTTGACGTAGTATCCCTCCGGAGGTAAATCGTTCTTATTAAAGGAAATTTGATTGACAGCAAAGAACCTTTCTGCCATTCTTTCGAATTGCTCGAGCGAAGTCTCAGCTGGCACATACGCCTCGTTCAGAGTTTTCATTAGGATCTTTTGATGCTCGGGAGACCTCATTAACAAAGATAGCATAGACACTTGTTCAAGGCACTTACGCAACTGATCTACCAATTCATAGTCAGGCATCTTCACTTTCTGAAAGAAAGCCTCTGCCTCCTCAGCGTTCACCAACTTTTTGCATGGAAAGCGATTCTACGAGGCATTATTTATCTCTTGTACCCCTGAATATTTCTTAGCAACGGTATTCCCCGGGAGTTCTCCTGTGATTTCTTTACCTCTGTATGTAACCAACACCTATTGATAATTCCATGGTACTACAGACGGGTCTGTTATCGGCTTCTGTGGCACGCGTCCAATAACCACTGGCTCATTCAGCCGAAGCGGTTTAATTGTCCCCCGGACCACAGGCTCCTTTTGGCACATACATTGGTGTTCCCTTTTTCACTTAAAATCTCTTTGGAGTACTCGCGACCAATGTCTTTTCTTGGTGACCTCGCGGGACATAGAGGACCCCATTTTTAGGAGGCACCACCTCTGCTTTTGTTTCGAATTTCTTCTCAAATTCTGGCTTGACAGTTTTAGCTTTCTCTTCCCCTTTCTCTTGCTTCGGGGCTGCCTTAGGCTTCCTTTCTACATCATCGATAGCAATTATGGCCTTCAAGGCGGGATCAAACTCCTTGTCTTCACAGATCATCCCGATCACCGGCCCATTATTATGAGCGGGCAAGGAATTATTAGTCACATTTGGGAACTCCTCGTCCCTTATCACTATCTTTCTCTGTTCTATCAAGTCCTCCACTGCCCTTTTTAAAGTCCAACAATTGTTCGTATCGTGCCCTTCTGCCCGTGAATGATAGGCACATCTGATACCCCGCTGATATGATGGTGATTCCGGGTTTTTCCCGTTTAGGGGTATGGGTTGCAGGAAACCCATTTGGACAAGTTTTGGGAATAATTCAGAATATGGTTCACCGATGGGGGTGAAAGTTTGTCTCCTGGTGGTTCCCGAGGACGGAAGTTATTTCGGGGTGGTTGGGAATTATAGTAGTTTCGGTAAGGAGGCTGATTTCTTGGAAGTGGAGCTTAGTTTCAGTTGGCTTGTTGTGGTGGTCGGCCATAAGGTTGAGCATTCATGACCATGTAGGGCTGAGGAGTATAGGCCATATCTTGGTGGGGGTAGTAGTGCTGCGGGGGTCTTTTCGGAAAAAGAGACCTGGGGGTATGGTATTTTCTTGCATCTGATGCCGCCATAGACGTTTCTTCCTTCTTCTTTCCCCTCGCTACTCCTCCAGACCCACCCTGAATGGCTTGGGAGGTAGCCCTGATAGCGGATTGGCTCAAAATTCGACCAGTTTTCAAACCATTCTCGACTATTTCGCCAATCTTGATGGTTTCAGTGAATGGTCTACCCATTGCGGACATCATATTTTGGAAGTAATCCGGCTCCTGGGCTTGGAGGAAGATCGTGACCATTTCGACCTCATCCATTCGAGGTTTTACCCTGGATGCCTGCTCGCGCCATTTAACTGTGTATTCTCGGAAGCTTTCCAAGGGTTTCTTCTTTAGGTTCGTCAACGAGTTCCTATCTGGAGATATGTCAATATTGTATTAGAACTGGTTGATGAAGTCTTTGGCAAGATCATCCCATATGTGCCAGCGGGATATATCTTGTTCCATGTACCACTCAGATGCGAAACCAACCAGACTCTCTCCAAAATAGGCCATGAGGAGTTCTTCTTTTCCGCCAGCTCCTCGCAGCTGGTTGCATACCTCTTGAGATGAGCGATGGGATCACCGTGCCCATCGTACTTCTCAAACTTTGGGATTTTGAATCCCAATGGAAAATGCACATGGGGGAACATGCACAAATCAGTATAGGACACACTTTTCCTCCCACTTAAGCCTTGTATATTTTTTAAACTTTGCTCAAGACTTCTCATTCTTTTGGACATCTCATCCTGCTCGGGTGCTTTGGGAGTTTGATCTCGCCCCGATTTAAGCTCGTCTCGAGGTGGCTGAGGATAAGCATTGGTGGTAAACTGGGTAGGTTCCAATGAGAAAGATGGTGCTTGAAATGTGAATGAAGAGGAGTCGAAGTTGGGCCTGGGTAAAACGGGTTGTGCCGTGGCTGGACAAGGCGGTGCAGTGAATATGTTAGAAGCTACACCTGTCGCTGACACCTGGGGGTAATACTCAGAAGGTGATCCGGTGAAGGGAGCTGAAATGGTGGGATGCCCGAACGGGGTAGTTGGATAGCTTATGGGGACGTTGGAAGTCCCACTTGCCCTAGGAAACAATTCAGGAAATCTAGGGATCGCAGTCGGTAGTTCTCTTCCATTGCTCCAGGCGTCCCACATTTACATTATGCGGAGACGCAGAACTCTGTTTTCCTCAGCAGTCACTGACTCAGAAGTGGGGATGGCTGAGATTGAACTTTCCTCTGAAATAGGAATCGTTGGTAGAGGAATTTCTGAAGACATTTCAACACTTCCTTTAGACCTTGTGAAGTATGTATGAACACTTTCTCTCGACCTTGTGAAGGATGGCTGAACACTTCCTTTTGACCTCGTGAAATATGAATGTGAGGCCAGATTACCACAAAACCAATCACCTTTCTATAAAACCTGAACACAGCAACAACTGGTTAATTTGAGACAAGTAACATATAGGTAATCTCACATTGGGGTGTGATGCACCTATACAGTTAGATGGATTTCTACATGTTTTGCAATGGTTTCATGCGTCATCCCGGCCTTTCTTTATGCTTTTCCTTATTTCCTTTTATTTTATTTATATACTTTATTTAGGGTTACGGTCGAATCTGATGAAGATTGCCTACGTATCATGACCCCGCACGAATCATACCAAGCGTAGTTCGCAAAAAATGAATGCAAAGGATAAAGAAAACAATTTTTTGGGAATTTTCTATTTCATTAATAAAACATTTATTACCAACTAGAAATTTTGAATGGGAAACAACAGCCTTAAAACAAAGTATAGACTCAAACACTACTAACAGACTCTAGTACGAAAAGGAAAATGGACTCTAATAAACAACAAACTCCAGAAAAGAAAATACAGACTCGAGCTACGATTACATTAAAGCTTCAAACTGTGGTGCCCGCGGGGCATCGTTCGGCTTCACCGCGGGCTTGGGTGCAAGATCTCTTTCCAATTGCTCCAATTCATACATTATTCTCTTGACAAAAATCATCACTGCTGAAAAGAAGGTAGAGCGGGTCATGTCTTCACACACTCGGCATTTCTTGACAATGGCGTGGGCAATAGTCTCAACCCTGTCCCTGGTTCGATCTTTTTCTATGAGCAGGCGCCTTATTTGATCATTACGGGCTTCCAAGACTTGAGAATCCTGAAGATGTTGATTCCGCAACTGCTGTATTTCTGCTTCCATTTGGGCCAATAAGTCATAGCAGTGTCCACTTTCGGTCTCGAAAGCTTTGGCTTGCTTAGCTGCTTCGTCTTCAAGGGTGGTCACCTTTCTTTTCAGATGGACAATGATTTTTTCATAATCCCTCTTTAATTGCTGCAAGTAATGGATGCGTTCTTCTGTTCTTTTTGCCCACTGTGCCCGAAGTGCCACCGCGGTACCCTCGGATTTCTTCGTCTTGTCTTGGCACTCAACAATTTCCATTTCCAAACCCTTTATCAACCGTTCATCCGACCGACTCCTTTGTTGCTTGTCAGCATCTATCCTCATCTGTCGGATTTGGGCTCTCAGGGCTTCATTTTCTTGAGCTAGCTTCTTTTTGTCCCTCTCATCGGCTGCAGCTTGCACACTATTCTTAAACTCAAGGTGTTGGATTTGCTTCTTCAGTTTTCCCATCTTGGCCCTGTACTCATTTTCTTTAGCCAACCAGGCCTATTGCTCTTGTGATGACTCGGTGAAATCTCGGAGGTGAGGTCTTTTAGCTGGCCTTTCGAGCCCAAGTTGTCTTCTATACCAAGAAACGTATCCCGGCAATGCTTCGCCTTTGGACCTATCCCTTACGCAAGAATTTTCCTTCAAGGTTTGACATTCATTCCAAATTTTGCGAACGACCGCTTCGGGAAACTACCCATTAGGCCCAATTTGGACTACCTGGCTGCTGAGATCTTCATCCTTTGGGACTATTTGGCACCTGCCCAACTGCCTCAAGACTCGGTACGGGGCATATGGTTAGATACTTTGTAGACCCATCAGCAGCAAATGATATCTTGTGGCTGACATATATATGACTTCATCCACCGATAGCCACCCAAATGTCCATTCTATTTGGCTCGCGGTGACAGAACGCAGGCGTGCTACCCATTCGGTGACCCCTTATGGCAAACTAATCCCGTCGACCCTTGTAGAAAAATCTTCTATACATGTCTTCTTCGATGACCCATAGCTCATAAATTGCGGGTGGTGACATAAATGTTCAATCATCCACATTTGCAACAATATATTGCAACCCTCAAAGAAATTCCCTCCGACTTTGCAAGCAGTGAGAGCGCGGAAGATGTCAGCTATTATCATGGGTGCCAGAGTGCTGTTATCCTGAGTGAGCAAAGTACTGATGACCCCGACGATTTGTACATTTTCTCGTCTTTTCTAGGAAACACCAGAAGTCCCAGAAAGGCTACCATAAACACAACACATCTATGCTCTTCCCATTTCAGGCGGTTGTCCTTGCTACAGATTCTGCTTTCTGGATTGTTGAACCCTCCGACATGACCGTATCTGTCG